>CM037090.1:73192158-73421795 GCA_020916435.1 Oxytropis ochrocephala
GCATTGTTCATTCATATAAATCTTTGATTTCTTTTCATAGACCATTTCTGTACTCTATGAATCTACCTATTTTAAGAGGCCAACCTCAAAACAAGTTTTGAAAATATTATTACGCAAAGATTTAAAACGGGCAACGCTAACACTTCATAACATTAACTAAAAATTCATTAATAGCAAAACAACAACTCAACTACAAAGTGTTTTAGCTCATCTTTGTGCATCATTACAGAATGAAAAGGATGTGAAATCCTAATACCATACATAATGTAAAAGAACTCAAGTGCAAAAGATACACCCAAGTAACTTCTTAGCATGTATTTGTATAGACGTTACAACGCCCGAACCTTACACTTATGCGAGAAATAAAAACTAAGTTCGAATAGTAAAATATAGAAGTCCTGCTTCCAGATCTTCTTTACAAAACTAGTTCTAAGTTAATGGAGGATGGTGGGATGATGATGATGAAGTGATTCGAAGTTGGTGGAAGAGATGATGCCTTGAGAGAGTAATGAAATGAGCTTTAAATAGCCTCCTTGCTTACGCGTGCTGATGTCACTAACCCACCTACCATATCTGTTTCTTCTATTTTTCCTGACACTGTTCAGAGCTACAGTGCTTCCTGTGCGTCAGCTCATGGGGAACAGAAAATCTTCTGACTTTTATATCTTTGACTTATCATTGCTTAGCGCGCCAAAATGAAGATCTTTTCACCCTTTTTCTGCTACACTTTAGTAGACGTGGTGAGGGACGTGGTAACGTTCAGCACTGAATTTCCTGCACAAACACAAAAAGCATCAAAACGCTCTCAAGGGCACCAATTGGTGCCTAAATGCACAGATTCATCACTTCATCTATTTATTTACTAAAGACTCAGAAATTACATAAAACTTAATTAAATACTCCTTGTATTACTAGAAAACTTACATGACTTATTCTTTGAATGAGTATAAATAACTCATATAAATATGAGTTATCACACCCCCAAACTTAAGTCATTGCTTGTCCTCAAGCAATCAAGATAACAATGAGAACAAAACATGAAATCAACTACACTAGCAAAGTTATGCTCTTACTAAATCAATAGATCAAAAATTCATTCTCAAGGGGCTAATTCCTCACACACTCACACACCACTTGCATGATTAAATTCCAGATTCATTAAAGCTCAAAGTGAGTGTGTGATCTCTGCATTTAAATCTTCCTCTAGCTAGTTCAGAAACAGTTTTGACTTATGAAAGAGTGGCTTCCCAAATAATGACAGTAAAACATCTTTCAAAACAAAGAATAGGCTAACATTTTCACATAAGACATGGAGGTTCATTTTAAGCATGACAAAGGGTCTTAAGTGGGTGCTAGGACTAGATTAGTGCAACTAATTTATTGACTCACACACGCAAAAAGATCAGAACCCCTTCATTATCGAGCAATTCTCTTTATTTTGCTTCCTTCGGGAGTTTTTTTTTTTTTTTTTTTTTTTTTTTTTTTTTTTTTTACATATTTTGGAGTGCTTCAAAGATTTGTTTTGTGGTATTACAGGAACATAGCACACATGTGGATTTTCCACTTATTTGTAGCAACACACTCTTTTTGGTATTTTTGGGGATAGACGTTACAACGTTTATGGGTGGACGTTGCAACGTCTGAACATACTACACAACACACACGGCAGACGTTATAACGTTACGGGTAGACGTTACAACGTTGCACTCACACTACACCTGCACTTAATCATCCTACAGTCTTTGCACCCTGCCTTAGTACAACTTGATTTACCCCCAAACTTAGCTTCTACTGCTATTCTAGGTTTTTATTCAAGTTTTATTTTCACCAAAGTTTACCAAAACTAGCTTCAGCACAAAATATTCCTTAGCTAACTAGATTCTCTCTTAAAAACAGAGTTTGTGTAGGAGCAACAACCAATTCTTTACATCTAATCATGCATAGGTTACTCACACACACATTTTCACTAACCTTAGCCCAAAGAGAATTATTTTCCGCTTGTGAGTAAGAATGAAGCTACTTTTGTATTTGATTTTATGTACAATCACAAACAGAGATTTAAAACATTGAGATCCCCCCCCCCACACTTAAAGATGAGCAGTGTCCTCACTGCTCAAAGAGAAACAGCATTTTTTTTTTTTTTTTTTTTAACATTTAGGGGGGTTTGTCATACTGAACAGAAAAGAAAAACTACTAAAATTATCATTAAAACTAAAAAAAAAAAACTACAACTACTATTGAAATTAAATGTGGGGCTTACTTGTTTGATGCACCAGACCTTAGCCTTCCGCTTTGTCTGGTGGGTACTGCTGCCTGCCCTTCTCCTTTCTTCTTCTCCTTTTTCTCTTTCTTGACCTTTACTCCTCCTTGCTCAGTGGTGGTGGTTGTTGTTTCATCAGACTCCTTTTCTTTTGTGCTTGCACCCACACTCGCACTCAAAGAAGTGCTTCGAGGCTTCAAAGCAATCCTCTTTTTGGCCTCCTCCCACATTCTCATTGCTAGATCACAGGTTGACTTGCATTGGCTCATTGGGTATCACACGGGCTTTTTCCACCTCTGGTTCTTTAGACGTCGCCACGCCCGATGATGATACTCCAGCCCAAAGAATCGATCCCGGGCTTGCTTTAACAAGTGCTCGCTAGCTTCGTGGTGGCCTCCTCCATTGCTTGTTGTCGACCTTTCCAATGCAAACCTCACGCTCATTGATGACCTGCATTTCGCAAGCTTGGTCTGCACCTCTTTTTCGCCAGACGTTACAACGCTCGCAGTCGTTTCTTCAAAGAATAGCAGGAAGCCGGCACTTCGTAAACAATGAGGGCAACGAATGCACCACTAAGTAGCGATAGAGCAGGTTGCCTGCGCAAAGACTTTGACTTTTTCTTTTTACCGGAAGCTTCACCGAGTGTTGTGGTGGGTCGCAACTTCCTCTTTTTCTCCGCTCCTCCTTGAGCTTGATTTGACTCAAGCCAGCCTATCTCGTTGTCTCTTTTTCCTTCCAAATGGATTGTATGCCGCGCGTTTTGACTCGGTCTTTTGGGTGGGGAAATGGGTTGGGATTGTGGGTTGCTTTCGTGATTGTTGGCTCAGACGTCGCCACGTCTGGCTTCTGGTGTGATGGTTGTTTTTGAGGTTCAGGTTGGGGTAGGGGTGGTTGTGGGATGGTTTGGTCCTGAGCTTTGGATTGTGGAGTATTTGGGGTGTTTTGGTCGTGTGTGGAGGGTTCTTGGGGTGAAGGTGGTGGTTGTGGGGATGGTGCTTTGGGGCTAGGTGTTTTGGATTTTTCTTGGGTGGCTCTTTGGTTGATTGAATTCTTTGGGACTCACTTTCAAATCCTTTCACTCGAACTCCCTTTTTCTTCTGGGCTCTCTTCCTCTTCTTCTTCACTGATCACTTCCATGCTTACCTTCTTGGATTCCTCTGCATCACATTCAGAAATATCATCTAAATCATCAGAATTGAAATCTTCCTCACTACTTACCTTCTTTTGTTTCTTTGCTGGGCTTTGCCTCTTTGGTGGGCTTCTTGCTCGCTTTGCTTTTTCCTTCTTCACAGCTCTTCTTTGGATTGTAGACAGGGGCACTTCATCATCTTCTTCTTCTAGCATCCATTCTCGCAATGCAGGCTCTACAATTGCTTTCTTCCCTTTGGACACCTGGGCAAATACCTTCTTTTGCCACTCAAATTGCTCCTTAATAAATTTGGCAGTGAATTCGCGCTTTCCTCCGCACGTTGTAACGCCCGAGCATCGCCAGAACTAGCAAAGACTGCAGACTTCACCCTAGGTCGAAATTTTGTTGAAAAAGGGCCTTGAGGTTGCTCCCCAAGCTCTCAAGCTTCTATCTCCACTCCCGCTCCATGCATGATCGGTTATCATACAAGTGGAAGTACAAATAGTCGCCCTTCCCGTTTCTTCCATTTGTTAAGCTCACGATTGATCGCCTTCCCAACCTCCACTTTGTCTCTGGACATGATTGCATCAATTACAATCATTCTCTCCTTGTCAACCCATGATGTGTGAGAGGTAGGGATTAAGCAAAGGCCTTATGAAATGGAACCAAGTATTGGCTTCATCACAAAGGTATTTCTTCATTATCTTGAACTCGCTCCCATGCTCACCTCTTCTTTCCTGCATAAAGACCTTCAACACATATCCTCTCCTTAATGGCATCCATCTCGGCTAATCCATAGTTCTTCCTGCTTGGTCTCCACAGCTTTTGCCATAGTATCCTAATCCAAAATAGTCATTAATGACCCTTACCCCAAACTTGACTTCCTCTCCTCTTACCCTCGGAGACGATGGATGGCTCTCCTTCAGCCTTTCCACGATTCCCTGTAGAAATCATGAACAGAGTAGCAATATACTCTTTCTGTGCATCACAAATTTCCGCCAACCCAATGACTGCGACGGCTAATAGAAAATTAGGATTGGGGTTTTTTCGATCAAACCCCTTTCGTGAAGTAGGGCTTTCTTCTTAGATGGGTTTGGTGTTTCAGGATGGAAATGAGGAGGAACTTAGGTCAATCTGCTTTCCTTTCCTGCAGGATTTGGTGGCGGATTGCTTCACTTTAGTCATGGTTTTTGTGCGTAAAATGTTTGGAAGGAAATGGGGATTTACGGAAATTTTAGGTTTTGAGGAAAAGGGAAGGAGAATTGGGGTTTGAGAGAGAAGGAAACTAGAAAGAGATTTCAGGAGGTGGAATGGTGGTGAGTGGTTAGATTTTTATGGGGAAGAGGTTATGGGGAGTTGAGCAATGGAAGAGTGGAGTAATGGAGAAAGTAACCGTTGATTAGACATGCTAAGTGAGGGGAATGACGTCGTGGTCGGGCTACCACGCTCGCTTTGCAGAGGGAAATCATTTACGCCACATCATTACTTACGCTCTTGACTTAATTTAAACTCGCTTGATCGCCTGCACGTGCCCACGCCGGTAAATACCGAGACGTTACGACGCCTACCATCTTTCACTTTTCTTTCAACACTTATTCTGCAAAACAAAAATTAAAAAGACACGTAAAAATTAAAAAAATCCTTGGGTTGCCTCCCAAGAGCGCTTGCTTTAAGAGTCTTCAGCCAGACTTTTGTCTCTTTTATTCAGGAATTATTGAAGGACATTTGAATCTTGTCCCTTTCCACATGTTCTCCATGATATTGTTTCACACGTTGGCCATTAACTTTGAATATGGTGTTTGTCTTTTCATCAAATAAATCCACAAAGCACCATGAGGATAGATCTTTATTAGTTTGAATGGACTCGACCATCTTGACTTCAACTTTCCCGAAACAAATTTTTTAAGCCTTGAATTAAATAGCAATACTGTTGTCCTTCGCTAGCTCTCTCCTTTGAATTCTTTGATCGTGCCACTTCTTGGTTTTTTCTTTATACATTGCAGAGCTCTCATAGGCATGGTGTCTAAACTCTTCTAGCTCATTCAATTGTAACAATCTTGCCTCACCAAACCTTTGTATGATCCAAATTTATTTGTTTTATTGCCCAATAAGCTTTATGTTGGAGTTCAATTGGCAGGTGACAAGCCTTCCCATAAACTAGCTTGTACGGAGACATGCCCAATGGTGTTTTGTATGCTGTTCTGTAGGCCCAAAGTGCATCATCCAAGTGTAATGACCACTCCTTTTCTGTTGGGACCAACCATCTTCTCAAGTATTCTTTTGATCTCCCCTGTTGGATATTTCACTTTGGCCACTTTGGTTTGGGGGTGATAAGTCAGAGCAATTCTGTGTTTTACTCCATATTTAGCCAAGAGGTTCTCAATTAGCTTATTGCAAAAATGAGAGCCTTCATCACTGATTATGGCTCTTGGAGTACCAAATCTTGTGAATATATTCTTTTTCAGGAACTTGCTAACAGATTTGGCTTCATTGTTTGGTAATGCCACTGCTTCAACCCATTTTGATACGTAATCCACAGCTACCAGAATGTAGAGATTTCCATGGGACATAGGAAATGGTCCCATGAAGTCCATTCCCCATACATCAAACAACTCTACTTCCGAATGTTTGTGAGTGGCATCTCTTGCTTGCTTGATATGTTTCCGTTCTTTGGCACTTGTCACATCTCCTAACCAACTCATGTGCATCTCTGAATAATGTTGGCCAGTAGTAGCCTGATTGTAGGACCTTTGCAGCTGTTTTAGTACCTCCAAAATGTCCACCATAAGGTGCTGAATGACATTGTTGCAGCACATGGGGTTGCTCTTCCTCAGCAAGGCATCTTCTTAGTAATCGATCTGCGGACACAATTTTGTACAGATATGGTTCATCCTGTAAATAATGCTTTATAGTGTGGAAGAACCTTTTCTTCTCACGATAGTTGAATCCTACAGCACAATTTTGCTAACAAGGAAGTTAACTATGTCAAGATACCATGGAGCAAGAGAGTATCGACGTTATGACGCTTGATTTAAAGTGTCATAGACGGGCCACGTTTTATAGCCATCGAGGCTACTAACAATAGTCTCTCATCAGAAATTTTTCTTGTATATCTTCTTCATCCGCACGCATCAACATTCTCAAGCCTAGAAAGATGATCAAGAACTTGGTTCTCCACCCCCTTTTGTCACGAATTTCCAAGTCAAATTCTTGGAGGAGGAGAACCCATCTAATAAGTCTTGGCTTTGCATCTTTTTAGAAATTAAGTACTTAATGTTTGAATGATCAAGTGAAAACAATAACTTTTGTACCAACTAAGTAAGATCTCGAATTTATCAAATGCAAATACAATGTACCAAAAGTTCTTTTTCAATACAAGATAATTCAATTGGGCATCATCTAAGGTTTCATCGGCATAATAAATAGAATGAAAATTTTTTCCATACCTTTGTTCTAATACTGGCTCCCACGGCATAATCACTTGCATCACACATTAACTCAAATGGCTTGGACCAACTGGAGTGACTATTATCGAGTCATTTACTAAGCGATCTTCGCTTTGTTGAAAGCTTCATGACACCGCTCATCAAAATTGAAGACGTGGTCACGTTGCAACAAATGCACACAAGGGCTTTGAAATCTTTGAGAAATCCTTGATGAATCTTTCTCAGAAACCCCGCATGTCCTAAGAAACTTCGACTCCTTTGATAGTTGTGGGTGGAGGTAGCTTGTCAATAACATCAATCTTTGCTCTGTCCACCTCTAAACCTTTCTTTGATATTCTCGTGTCCCAACACTATTCCTTCTTGTACCATGAAATGGCATTTTTCCCAATTGAGCACTAGGTTGGTTTCTTCACACCTTATCGTAACTCCTTCCAAATTATCCGTGCATCCTTTGTACGAATCTCCATAGATCGAGAAATCGCCCATAAAAACTTCCATGGAGTTCTCAATGAAATCGAGAAAATAAGGCCATCATGCACCTCGAAATGTTGCAGAGCATTACACACCCCAAATGGCATCCTTTCAAAGCAAAGGTACCATAGGGACAAGTGAATGTTGTCTTCTCTTGATCTTCAGTGTTATGGCTATCAGTGTTGTAACTCGAATAACCATCAAGGAAACAAGAGAAATCTTTCCCCGCGAGCCTGCCTAGCATTTGATCAATGAATGGAAGAGGGAAATGATCCTTCTTAGTTGCTTTGTTTAACTTTCCTGCATCCAACCATTTGATGATTTCTTTCTTCACCACCTCCTTCATTATGGGGTTCAATCTCCTCTGCCCTTCAATGCTATTCTTGGCATTCTCTTCCAAGACTATTCTATGCATGCAGATTGTGGGACTGATACCTTTGATGTCTGCCATTTGCCAACCAATTGCCTTTTTATGTCTCTTCAGGGTAATAATGAGATCATCTTCCTGCTCTTGAGTGAGCTTGGAAGAAATGATCACTGGTAGAGAATCATTTTCCCCTAAAAAGACATACTTCAAATGATCAGGTAACACCTTTAATTCTAAGGTGGGTGGCTCTTTAATGGAGGGCACATTCTTCTTCAGATTTGACTCCTCTTGCCCTAAAGATTCATACCTCTTTGTCCATGACTTTGGTGCAGGGGGCTCAGACGTGGCCACGTCGCAATGTGACGCTACAACGTCTAGAGGAACAACTTCTTCTGCTAACAACTTCTTGTATTTCATTATTCCCGGAAGCTTCTCCAGATGATTATTGTCCTTGTTGAACTGCTTTTGGACCATATGATCAATGGCAACCACATAAGAACACTCCTCTGTATTTGGTTCTGGATACTTAAGTGCATTGAGGACGTTGAACTTGACTTCTTGGTCGTTGACTCATGATTAATTCTCCTTTTCGCACATCTATGATTGTCCTTCCAAAGAGCTAAGAATGGTCTCCCGTAATGATGGGAACTTCTTTATCCGCATCAAAATCCAAAATAACAAAATCCACCGGAAACACAAACTTGTCAACTTTAATCAAAACATCTTCTAATATGCCTTCGGGATAAACTCGCTTTTATCACCTAAAGTTAAGCTTAAAGAAGTAGGCTGGCGGTTCCTATACCAAGTTTGTCATAAATGGACTTGGGCATCAAGTTGATACTTGCTCCCAAGTCACATAATGCTTTGCCAATGTAAAAATCTCCAATGGAGCATGGTATAGTAAAGTCGCCAGATCCTTGAGTTTTCTAGGAGTTTATTCTCGCATAATTAAGCTACATTCTTGCTTAAAGCAACAGCTTTCAAACTCCCTAGCCTTCTCCTTTTGGTGATGATGTCTTTCAAGAACTTGGCATAATTTGGCATTCTGTTGTAAAGCATCAACCAAAGGAAGGTTGATGTGTAATCGCTTTAACATTTCCATGAACTTCTTTGAATCGCTTATCTTCACGAGCCTTCTTCAATCTTTGAGGGTATGGTGGAGAGGATACTCTGTACAAGCCTAGGTACGATCTTGATTCCTGGTTCAAAATTAGACGTTGTAACGTCTGGACTATCCTTCACACCACTTGTGCTTGCTTCTTTCCTTTCTTTTTCTCTTTCTCTCGGTGCTTCTTTTTGCTTCTCCTGTAATTCTTCTTCCACAGCATAGTTGGTTCAGATATTCAGTACCACTTCTTAAAGAAATTGCATTTACTTCGACCATTTACCCCATTATTACCATTAGGGGTTGATGATGATGGTGTTCTGTTGTAGAAGGAAGAGATCCATTCTGTCTTTTGGAGTGAGTCAAGTTATCTGTCCAATTTGATTTTCCGAGTTTTATTGAAGACTCATGAGTTTGCAAAGTAGTCTTACAATCACTTATGAAGCTTTTCATCATGGCCTCCAAAGTTCTTTGTTGTTGTTGTTCGCACATATTGCCTCTGTTGTTGAGGAGGAATCTCGTGGTATTGCAGAGCGAGATTGCCGGCATTCAATGCATTGTTGTTTCTCCAACCGAAATTTGGATGATTTCTCCAGTTTGAATTGTAGGAATTGGAATAGGACCATTTCCTTTGTTCTCGAGAGACAAAGTTTACAGATTGAGGGTTGTAGGGGCTCCTCATACACATGCCCTTCCTCACAATAAACACACACTATTCCACCAGATCGGGTAGGTTCAACTGCCGCAATGATCGCTTCTCGCACGTGGCCACGTTTGAAGTACTCGAGTTTTGATCATGTTGGTCAAGGTAGCCACTGAGAAAGTAAAGAGCAAGAACTTCACTTATCTCATGAACACCGCCTTCTTCCCCTGTGAGTAAATCTATCTAATGGCCAATGAGAGTTGTGGGTGGCTATTTCATCAATGAGCTTGCATGCCTCGTAAAAGGACATGTTGAGAATGACACCACCGATGAAGCATCAAGTATCAATCTTGTGGGGCTGATCTAGGCCATTATAAAACGTTTCCATTTGGATCACCACAGAATGCCATGGTGAGGCACATTCTTAGTAATTCCTTCCACCTCTCCCAAGCTTCAAATAATGATTCCCTTCCCTTTGTTTGAAGGATGTGATATCATTTCTTAGCTTAGCATTTTGTTGGGAGGAAGTATTTGGCAAGAAACTTCTCACTAGCTCATCCCAAGTGTGAATGGAATTTGGTTCTAAGGAGTTTAGCCAATTTTTAGCCTTATCCTTGAGTGAGTATGGGAAGAGCTTCAATCTAAAGGCATCCTCCGAGACTCGTGAATGATAAAGTTTGCACACATCCGTAAATTGTCTCGGTGAGAATATGGATCTTCTTGAGGAAACCTCCAAATTGACTGCGATCGCAACATTTGGAACATCATTGGTTTGAACTCAAAGTGACCAAGATCTGAAGGGTTGGTCTAGCAATGCCTGCTTGTAAATGAACAGGTTAAGCACGGCATAGTCACGCATAGGCCTATCCTCGTCATTGACCATGTCTTGTGGTCCCGCATTGATGAGTTCACGCCTTTGGTAATGTTCATCATCAACAACTATTGTTTTCAGATGAGTTTGTGGCCCAAGACCTTGTCCTCTCGACTCCTCTTGGTGTATGCCCACCTCTAGAACCGGTGTTATGCTCTGACATGGTTGGGTGTTGCTCTTTGTTGTCTCTTTGTCTTCTTCTTAACCTTTGTTGTCTCCTTAGTTGCCTAAAAGTTCTTTCTGAGTTCGGATCAAACTCGTGTTCAGATTCACTACTTGGTGGGCTTGAACTAGAGCTTGAGTTGGAACTAAGCATATGCTGTAACGTCTACCTGTTCAAACACAGAAGTAGCAAACAACACAGTAAAATCCTTTCAACTTGTGCTTAAATACTTTTGAACAATAAAAGTTTTACAATCCCCGGCAACGGCGCCAAAAACTTGTTCGCGTTTGTGTAATAGTATAGATTTTCGCAATTATAGTGCAAGTATACACATCGTACAAGTAATAAAGTGGATTAGAGTAAGAGATCGTTCCCACGAGGATTGATAAGCTTTCAAAGTTCAAGTTTCAAAACACAAGAGAATCAAGTGACAAATCGACAATAAGAGTTGGTTTTAAAGCTAAAGATTTAAACAAAACAAGGAAATAAAAGTTGGTTGTGAATATGGATGAGAGATGAGTTGAGTTGTTGCATGCAGTTAAATCCTTCCTAGCCAGACGTCATAACGTTTAGACGTTATGACGTTCAAATGTTAATCTGTGCAGACGTGGCCACGCTTTGAACGCATTTGTTGAAAAAAGAGCTATGCTTTTCAAAGACAAAACGTCGAGCTTCAAGTACAAGAAATCCTATGTCTAGGTTCTAAATAGGCCCACTCTCGTATATTAAGTACCCACAAAGAATGTTCTATGAACTATTATCCATTCTATGTCTAGACTTAGATAAAGATGCCTAAATGTCTTTAGTGCATTGTTCATTCATATAAATCTTTGATTTCTTTTCATAGACCATTTTCAGTACTTATGAATCTACCTATTTTAAGAGGCCAACCTCAAAACAAGTTTTGAAAATATTATTACGCAAAGATTTAAAACGGGCAACGCTAACACTTCATAACATTAACTAAAAATTCATTAATAGCAAAACAACAACTCAACTACAAAGTGTTTTAGCTCATGCTGTGCATCATTACAGAATGAAAAGGATGTGAAATCCTAATACCATACATAATGTAAAAGAACTCAAGTGCAAAAGATACACCCAAGTAACTTCTTAGCATGTACGCACGATGTATACGCGTTACAACGCCCGAACCTTACACTTATGCGTAAATAAAAACTAAGTTCGAATAGTAAAATATAGAAGTCTGTTTCCAGATCTTCTTTACAAAACTAGTTCTAAGTTAATGGAGGATGGTGGGATGATGATGATGAAGTGATTTCAAGTTGGTGGAAGAGATGATGCCCTTGAGAGAGGTCGAAATGAGCTTTAAATAGCCTCCTTGCTTACGCGTCGTTGATGTCACTAACCCACCTACCATATCTGCTTTCTTCTATTTTTCCGACCTTCGCTCGAGCTACGATTGCTTCTGTGCGTCCACTCATGGGGAACAGAAAATCTTCTCGACTTTTATATCTTTGACTTATCATTGCTTAGCGGCGCCAAAATGAAGATCTTTTCACCCTTTTTCTCGCTACACTTTAGTAGACGTGGTGAGGACGTGGTAACGTCAAAGACCGAATTTCTGCACAAACACAAAAAGCATCAAAACGCGCTCTCAAGGGCACCAATTGGTGCCTAAATGCACAGATTCATCACTTCATCTATTTATTTACTAAAGACTCAGAAATTACATAAAACTTAATTAAATACTCCTTGTATTACTAGAAAACTTACATGACTTATTCTTTGAATGAGTATAAATAACTCATATAAATATGAGTTATCAACCATCACCGTCACAAATATCGCCATTCGGGCATGTCCGTCATAATCATTAATAATATCAAGGCCGAAGCCTACACCGTCACTTTGATGCATATGAGGCATGTGACTCCATGAACAATGCATCAACCACAAACAATCATATCATGTATGAATTAACACCGTCACTAGATTCATCACCGTCATTTAATCCACCGTCATTAAATACACCGTCATTAGATACACCGTCATTTAATTCACCAATACATCATCAATTAATAGCTCTATGGCTAACATCAAACTCACCGGATACATCAACACCAAAAGTCATGGACTAAACTGTCACTACCAGGACCAAATCGTCACACAAGGACCAAACTGGGCAACACAGCTCCACGACACACACACTGGCGCATTGGGGCAACCTGCGCCACCCTGGGCGCACAAAACATAGTAATCTGGCACCCTGTGGCAACCTGCGCCACACTGGGTGTCAAACAAACAGCAAAACTCCAAATTAATTATTTGACTTAATAAAATGTTGTAAGCCTTAAATAACCCAATTAAATAAATAATTGAATTATTTTTGGGGCGTTACAGACGACCTAGCGAAAACAGTTAAGTTGGGAAGTGACCTGCCTGGACAGGTCAAGCAGGGCCTCACGGCCTTCCTTAGGGATTATGCTGATTTGTTTGTGTGGCAAGCATCTGACATGCCTGGAATTCCCATAGAAATTGTGTGTCATCAACTCTCGGTCAATGAGGTGGCCAGGCCGGCCGCTCAGAGAAGACGGACCCAGAACGAAGAAAAGTCTCAAGCAGCAGCCCAGACCGTTGACGACCTAATCAAGGCCAACTTTATCGAGGAGATCAAATACACGACCTGGCTCTCCAATGTTGTCTTGGTGAAAAAGAAGAACGGGAAATGGCGCATGTGTGTAGATTACACCGACCTGAATAGGGCATGCCCGAAGGATGCCTTCCTTGTGCCCAACATTGACAAGCTGGTTGTTGGTGCATCGGGCTACAAACTCTTGTCTTTCTTGGACGCTTATTTTGGCTACAATCAGATCACCATGTATCCTCCAGATCGCCACAAGACCGCTTTTATGACAGATCGTGGCAACTTCCAATACAAGGTCATGCCCTAGTAACGAAAGCCAGGAAGCACATTAGGACTTTAGGGAAAAAGAGACATTATATAGAGGAAAGGGTACTTTCCTCTTAGCCGATTGAACAGAATCCACTACTTGATCGCTTGGAAGTGCTTTGGAAGGGCCGATACGATTATCCTCCAAATGGGCCTACACCTCAAGAAAAAGCAATGCGAAAAGAAAGAAAAAGGCTGGGTTTCAGAGTCGGTTGCTGTGCTCATCAACTGAGATTCCCAATTGCCGGTATCATTGAGAACTTGTGATTCTGGTCAAGTCAACTACTTGAATTCAGCAGCCCTCAACAAGATCTTCAGGAAGTAGATCGGTCGCATGGCTGAAGTGTATTTGGATGATATGATCATCAAGAGCTAGACCGACCAAGATCACCTGGACGACCTGAGAGAGGTCTTTGAGGAAGCTAGAAGAAATTCCTTGAGGCTAAATCCAGAGAAGTGCACCTTTGGAGTAAGAGCCGGCAAATTTCTGGGCTTCCACTTAACAGAAAAGAGGATTGAGGCCAATCCTGATAAGTGCAGGGCGATCGCCGATATGAGGCCGCCACCACCAAGAAGGAGATCCAACGGTTGAACGGCATGGTCGCTGCCCTGTCAAGGTTCATACCCAAATCGGCCTGCAAGTCACTCCCCTTGTTCAAGCTGTTAAAGAAAGAGGTGGAATTCGAGTGGACCGAGCAATGCCAGCGAGCATTGGACGACCTGAAAGAAGCTCTGTCGAATCCACCGATCATGACCAAACCACTGTCGGGCGAAACCTTATATTTATACTTGGCAATTACAGAAGAAGTCTTGAGCGATGTCCTGGTCAGGGAGAACGACTCAAAACAGAACCCGGTCTATATTTCATAAGCAAGGTGCTGCAAGGGCCAGAATTAAGATATCAGAAGATTGAGAAGCTAGCCCTCGTGTTACTAGTGGCAGCCCACAGGTTGAGGCCTTATTTCGTGGCCCATCAGGTCGTCGTAAGGACCGACCAGCCCATCAGGCAAATCCTCCATTGACCGGATCTGGCGGGCCGCATGATCAAATGGGTGGTAGAACTCAGTGAGTTTGGAATAAGGTTTGAGTCCAGGTCGGCCGCAAGGCCCGTGTCCGGCCGATTTTATTCTTTGAAATGACACACGATGACGGACGATTAGTCAATGACAACTTGGACCCTGCACGTTGATGGTTCTTCGAACAATAAAGGGAGTGGGCCGGCTTAATCTTGGAAAATTCAGAGGGTCTCACCGTAGAAGTATCTTTGACGTTCGCCTTCCACACGTCCAACAATCAGGCGGAGTATGAGGCATGCATTGCCGGTCTACTGCTCGCCAAGGAGTTCAACGTCGAACGTGTTGAACTCCATTCAGATTCTTTGCTGGTCGTATCCCAGATTCAGGAGTTGTATAATGCAAAGGATGAAGTCCTCAAAAGCTACTTGGCCAGAGTAAGAGAACTACTCCGGCAATTCGACCGGACAGAGGTGAAACACGTGTCGAGGACCGAGAATGTGCGGGCGGACATCCTTTCGAAGTTGGCCAGCACAAAAACCCCTGGGAATCACAGAAGTTTGATCCAAGAAACTCTAACTCGGCCGAGCATCTCAACCAAGCCAAGTCAACCTTTGGCCGTTCTCTCTATCGACATAGAGGAGGACTGGATCGCTCCAATATTACGTTACATCCTGGCAGGAGAAGAGCCGAGCGACCCAAAGCAGGCCAAATCGCTGAGGCTGCGATCTACAAAGTATTCAGTGATTGAAGGGAAATTATATAGAAGAGGTTTTTCGTCCCCACTACTAAGATGCTTATCGTCGGTCGAAGCCGACCACATTTTGAGGGACATCCATGAGGGCGTATGTGCCAGCCATCAGGGTGGTCGCTCCATAGCGAGAAGGCCCTCAGAGCCGGCTATTACTGGCCGACTATGGATGAAGACGCGAAGAAGTTGGTCCAGAAATGTAACAAGTGTCAAGTACATGCAGATGTTCACGTCTCACCTTCTTCAGAACTACAAAGTCTCACCTCACCTTGGTCGTTCGCCTGGTGGGGAATGGATTTGCTGGGACCGTTTCCACCTGCTCCAGGCCAGTTCAAGTTTTTGATCGTGGTAGTAGATTATTTCACTAAGTGGATTGAGGCCGAGCCCTTAGCGACCATAACAACGGCGAAAGTAAGCAAGTTCTTCGGCCGGAATGTGCTAACCCAATTTGGAATCCCCCAACAGTTGATAACGGACAATGGGACTCAGTTTGCGGATAAGAGATTCAGAGAAATTTTGGCCGGCCTAGGAGTAAAACAACGTTTTACTTCGGTCGAGCACCCACAGACGAACGACCAAGCTGAGGTGGCCAACAGAGTCATTCTGCGTGGTTTGAAAAGAAGGCTATACGAGGCCAAAGGAAACTGGGCCGAGGAGCTGCAGTCCGTCCTCTGGGCATACCGGACGACACCCCATTCATCGACCAGAGAGTCGTCGTTCAGACTTGTCTACGGAACTGATGCTGTCATCCCCATAGAAATGGGCGAGCTAAACTGGAGGACGGCCAACCCCCCAACTATGGTCGACAACGATCAGGCTATACGAGAAGAGTTAGACCTGATCGACGATCGGCCTAAAACGAGAGCGTTCGAAAGGCCCAACAGAGTGCCTTCGAAAGGCTAAAATAGCGGCCGACGATCGGCCTAGAACGAGTACCTTCGAAAGGTGCGAACGAATAATGTAAATAAACTTTAACGACTTAAGCAAACAAGTTAATCGAAAAAAGGCGTAATTCATTACAAAATAGAGACGCCCGGTCGAAACCGAGCGCCCAAAATATCCAACCGCTCGAAGGCGGAGTAAAAGTACTTAGAAATTACAAAGATTACACCGCTCGCAGGCGGGCAAAAAGGAAGAAACAGTCTACTTTTTGGGGCAACCAAAGATGACCGACTACTTCTGGATCACCTTGCCTTCATCATCCTTCTTCAACGGCAAGACAATCTCTTCACCTTCAACCACGTGCTCGGGCTTCACCATCTTGTTGTCGAATTGGAAGTCGCGGGCTGCGTTCAACACTCTCATTTGAGCAACAGCGTTGTCAAATTTATAGATGGTCGCTCCTTTTGCTATCCCTGCCACCTCATCAATCTTCTCAGCAATAGCGGCCTCCTTATCCTCCTCAAGGCGAGCGACCTTGGCTTTGAGGGACTTCACCAGTTCAGCCAGCTCTTTGTTCCTGTCTGCCAGCTTGGTCTTGTCATCCACAGCCAGCTGCCTATCTTTTTCAGCCGCCACCAGCTTCGCTTGGTCTGCTCCAAAGCGGCAATTTGGGGTTCGAGCTCTTTAAGCTTTTGCTCGGCCGCATCCCTTTCATCTTCAACACCTAAAATAGAAAACAAGGGTCAGCGGACGGTCGAGATCCCAAAATTACCAGGAAATTATGAAACTTACGTGCTTGATCGGTCCTTATCTTCTTTAGAACTTTGCTGGCCGACTTGCATAGGTCGCCACAAACGTCCAAGTGATCCTTCTTGAAGCGCTAATAATCCTCCTCTATCCAGTATTGCACCTCAAAGATAGGGGACTCAACCCACCTCTCTTCATCCACCCGTTGCCGTTTGCCGAGTGTGCGCCCATCGGCCGTAGCCTCCGACCGACTAGAGTTCTTGTTGGGGCGAGGAGTGGTTTGCCTTTGAGTAGCCTCAACGTCATCATTTTTCTTTGGCCCGTTGGAGAGGGCGAGCTTCTCGAGGTTAGCCCAGTCAGCGCCCGACATTTTTAGAGCCTTGCCTGCAAATAACCAAACGATTAGATGCCCGATCAAAGTAATGGAATAAAGACTTAAAACTTGGAAAATTATGTAGACGGAAGGGACCAAGCTCGGCCAATAATTTATCTCCCGTGTACAAGCAGAAGGGCTTGCAAGGGATGTCTCCTTTGGGGTTCTGAGGGAGCAGGTTAGACAGCTACTTAATTATGGACAATGTCTCTTTGTCTTCATCGTCCAGTGAAGCCACAAAAAAGTATATGAGCCTGGTTTGGCTGAAAAATGAGTGGCGTGCCAATTAAGTGGGAAGAGTGGGAAGAAAGGAAAAATCTGAGCGATTGAGGCAGCGGCCTCAAGGTTGGGAACGACCCAAAAATATTGGTTCTTCCATCTGGTCGGCAGGGAGTCAGAATATGCTTTGAAAAACTTCCGAGAGAACCCTTTCTGATTTTTGAACGACACTTGTTCTTTGTGTGGCATGTTGGTGCCATACTCGTCATGCCAGCTTAGCTCGAAGATAGTCAAGAAAAGTTGGGTCGACACCCTCTGACCCAACCTGTTGCACAGACGTTCAAAGGTCTTCAGGAAGCCCCAACCGTTAGGATGCAGTTGAGACGGAGCGACCCCCAGATGGTTTAGCACGTCCCGTTGAAGAGAAGAGAAAGGGGGAACGATCCTCATTTTCTCGAAGACGACCCGGTGCATGGTGAATTTCACATTCGGGCGGGGGTCGCTATGTTTTCGTCGTCTTGCATGCCTTTCACCTTCCAGCCCGGCTTGGTGAAAAGTTCTTGAAGATCTTCTAGACATTGGTGGTCTGGCCGATTAAAACTCTTAAAGGACCTCATTTTCTCGGACACCCAAGACATATCGAAGGGATCGATCACTGGTGCATGGAAATCACATACACTTGTGTGCAAGTATACACTGTCCAAAAACAAGTAGTAAAAAGATCGAACCCACAGAGATTGAAAAACTCACTTTTAAAATCAATATAAAGTAATAAAGTGTAAAGTAACTAAGTAACAAAATAATTTTGGATTTTGTTTGATGATCACAACTAAGTTAGAAAGCAAAGTAAAAATGTTGATAGTGTAAAAGAGAAAAGCTAGTTGGAATGTCTTCATCAAGTAATTTACTTATAAGTGTATGATGCAGTATGTGATGCAGCTGCACTGAATGCTGTTGCATTAGCTATGTGCCTTTCGGTCACTTTCTTCAGATTATCATTACCAGCTCTTATGATCCTTGTTTTATGCAGTAAAGAAAGGGGTGTTAGTGCCAATCTTGCCTCCTAACAATTATCCAATTTGCTTAAGTGAATTCACTCTTGTATTTTAAGTACCCACAATTATCCTATGGACTATACTATCCTATGTCTAGGACTTAGCATGGTTTTCACAAAGTTTTCTTTATGTAAAACACTCACCCATATTAGTTCTTGAGTTCTTAATTGTAAGCCATTTCTGGTCATTTACAATTCTTACTTATTCTAAGTGATCAAGTTCAAAATAAGTAATGAAAATATTATCAAGCAAGAACTAAAGTACAAACATACATACATGCAACATACTTACTTAAAAGCTCATTAAATGATTAAAACATTCCAACTAAGAAAGGTTTAGCTAACAAGAGACATTGCAAGATATATATAAACTGAATAGACCATGTTTATATATTAGAAATCACAAAAGAGAAACAACAAAAGTAAAGTTACAAATGTTGAAAACCTTTGTATGAAATCTTCTAGCAATGCACTAGCATTACTCCTTAGCACTATACAAACACTATGAAAATGAGTTAAGGAGGAATTATGAATTCCTTCCTCTTCCTCTGAAAATATAAAAACTAACTATGTATATTGAAATTTTGATCTAACTTATGGATTGTGATATATTTCCAAATGAAGATGTGAGGTCCTTTTATAGCCTTCAAGTGAGGTGCTTCCTTCCTTCATGTTGAAGTCATCTTGAGTGGATCATAGCATTTGTAGTTGCTTTCCGCAGGTTTATCCATGTTGAAATCTTTGACTAATCACATAGGGCGGTTCATTGATGTGTGAACATGTGTCCCTATGTTGGTGACTCTTCAAAGCTATGCCTATAGCTATGTGTGAATGGTAGCGCCTACTATACAAGGTTGGATGGCATCGAGAGAACCAAGCAGAGGTCATCAATTGCAAGGTGGATGCATATGAAACAGATCGCTTATTCACCAAGTAGTGCGATTTTGATGCAGGATCGCAGAGCATTGATGCAGTTAGCATTGAGACTGCACTGAACAAAAACATCAAACATACCACAATATATCCAAAATGGCCTATAAATAACTATAACCATTCAAATCACTCAAGTTATCATATATCACACTAAATACTATATAAACTCTTTATTATTACTTAAAAGAGAGCAATTACTAAGTTTAAACATATGAAATACTCTATATAAAATAGAGTTATCAATCACAGCGGCCAGCTCGGCGTCATCACCTATATGCTCGCCCACGTGCTCCACAGCCTCTTTGCCACGGTCGGCCGCTCCCTCAGCGTCTGGGCCAGCTACACCTTCGTTGACGGCGTTAACATGCTCATTGGTCACTTCCGGTCCGGGCTGAGTGACTTCAACTACGTCCTCATCCCCCAAGATACCAACGGGCTGAGTGACTTCGACTACGTCCTCATCTCCCACGATGTCTACTGAAACGCTGCCTCCCTCGTCCTCCGGGGCAGGTGGCCCCGGCGGCGGTGGGGGGCACCAAGATTCGGTTGAAGAGGAAAGGCTTATGCTGCCGCTTGAGCTAGCAAGGCGAGAACTCTCTTGAGAACTAGAGCTAGTGGATGAAGAAGAGCCCGCCGGGGAGTCCAGCCTAGGCGATCCAGATCTGGCCTGCGCGGTGCCCTGCAAAGGCTGGGCCATTTGTCGTGCAAGATGTTGGGCCGGGGCGCCAATAATTCGAGTGGTTTGCTTCGTCCTTGCCAAATCCACCTATGGAAGGGGAACACGTCAGGTCGACCGAGCCAGCGCGCTCGAGAAAAGGGGGCGACATGGTCGTCCCCCGACCGAACGCCCCCCCTTTCATGAGGCGTGGAAACTAAAATAAAATAAAGCACTAAGAAACAAAAAGCTTGCGAGAGCGGCATACCTGGAATAAAGCAGCAACTGCGGAAAGGGAGAACGCCAGACGAACTGTTATCGCACCACCACTTCAGATCGCTAGCAGAGTGTTCGGCCTATAGCAAAGCTTGCTTTCGGAAACTGTGTGGAGCGCGTGATGACCGATTACCCTATTTATAGAGCCACCTAGTGTGCGTGCTAGGGCGAGTTTGAAACGACGTGATCGTCTGCATTCCCCTATAGCTGAAGCGACGCGACTGTTCGCGTTCTCTCCCAACCGTGACATGGGGAACGCCAAAAGGCGTTTCGGGAAATGTAAAGGTCACATCATTTATTGCTCAATAAATCAGGTCAACAGATCCAACGACGAGCTGTCTCGGGCGGCCGTGAACGCTAGGGACAACAATTCAAGCCCCAGCCCGCCCTTAAGCGGCCTAGGCTTGGGGGGCAACTGTTCCGAAGTGTATTAGCAATACCAGGAGGTAACATCAGAACTAGGCCAGCGACCCAATCCAACGAAACGGCCCAAGCACTCTACTTGGTGCGCAATTCTCGGGGGCCGGCCGAAGTTTACGCAACGGCCAGGGCGCCCCCAATGGTATAAATACCACCCTCATCTACAGTATCAGGTACGTTATCTACCCCTTGTGAATCCTGCCCGATAGCACACCTCTGACTAGAGCGTCGGAGTGTCTTTGCAGGTACCACCCGAGGGCATTCAAGACCGGTCCAGATCTCTCAACAGCGACCGGCCAGCAGAACAACAGCGGCGATTCAATCTCTATTGGTCACGTACGATCAAGAAGTAATTTTGATAAAAGTCAACCACTTTTAGTGATTCAACGGTTATGGTTGAATGATAGTGTAAAAATTCATTACACCGTCAACGTCCATAAATTAAATTCATTAGTAATTTAAGTTTTAGTTAACATTATTTGGTTATCATTATTGGGTCGACATCAGGGCAGAATTTACATTGGATCTAGGGTATGCGTCTGCACATCCTCAAATTTTAAAATTTCATTGATACCCCTTTAATTTTTTTGACCTCATATTTTTTTGTACACCTCGCCCTAGCTCGTAGCTATACTGCTCTTTCACCTCTACACTGTCAGTCTCTACGCGGCTCTACGAAGGAGAAAGGAGAAGTGCCTCAACTTATACAGTTTTCTCTCATCTCTCTTCTCTCAATTTTTCCTCATCTCTCCTCTCTTATTTTTCCCCATCTCTCAACTCTCACCTTGTCATTGCCATCTCTCTCTTCACACAAACACATTAATCTCATCTCTCTTTCTCTCTCTCCCTCTCTCTACCAATCGTGTTGTTTCCCCTGTCATGGTTGCACTACATTCTTCTCTCTCGTGTGCTTCGCATTCGCATTGCGTTCCGCTTTGTCGCCGCCACTGCTCGCCGCCATTAGTCACCATTTCTCACCACAACCTTTTGTGAGCTACCCTCTTCAGAGGGGCATAAGACATATTGTTTATCCATTGGTTGGTTGAAATTGGAAGGCATATTGTTTATCGATTGGTTTAACTTCTATTGAAGTTAGCACTGATTTTTCCGTAGCCACAACAACTTTTGAAAGAGCCTTTTCTGCTTTGAAAATTGTGAACATATGTTGCATAATCAAACGAAGTGATCAATGGATGAATACTTGTCTAGTTACATATACTGAGAAAGAAGTGTTCATGAACATTGATACTAAGTTGATCATTCAACGATTCCAAAATATGAAATCACGTAGGAAACAATTATAAATATGTAGGTAATTTTTTGTTAGCTTTATGATTTGAACAATTATATCTTTATATTATAGATTATAATTTAGTTATTTTTTAGTTAAATAATCTGACGACCCTAAATCAAGATATGAATACAAGTCTATAAGAATGAGGTTTTTGTTTGTCAACTATGGAAATGAATATTGTGGTTCATAGTGTTGCCGATGCCACAAGGCGAAGGATTGTTCTCAAATGTCATGCAGGATTGTCAGCGCTGAACCAAGTTCTGAAAGTCCTCAAGTAGGTCCAATATGTTTCAACCATCCTCCATAAGTAGGTCCAAATAGTTCAAATTAAAAGTGTAAGGTCTTTCAAATAGTGATGTCTGTGACCGAATAGTCACGAGCAGTGAATTTTGGCCATACGCAACATTCAAAAAGTCATACTTTGCTACTTGGGTTGGAATTATAAAATCCTATGCAAGTACACATAATTTTTTTTACGAAAGTACACTTAAGTAATATTATCATTCCATAAAATGTCAAGGTTCATTTATACATTGACTTAGTAATTAATTGCATACCAATCCATTATAAAATATAAGCAAAAATCAAACTCACCCTCATACAAGCTTATGAGGGCAATTGCCCCCACCAAAATATGATGAAATACTTAGAAATACATATTAATATTATATTTGCCCCCATCAAAAATTAAAGTTTGCCCCAGCAAAATCATTCAGTTATCCAACTTGTCAAAAAAAAAAGACATTTAGTTATCCAAATTCCCAACACACAAGCTCATATATTCCGTAACTTCAGGTAATTTTCCTAATATATTGCGTGTTGTTGATTGATATTCAGACGCATGCCCAATGACTATCGTATTATTGTTAGTCAAAGTTTATTCTAATTTCTCCTTTAGTCGTCGGTGTATTCTCTCTTCACTTAGTTCATTCTTCACTTGTCCTATCTATTGCTGTTAATTTGTTTTTAATTATATAATAAGTAGGTGTTACCTAAGAGTACTTAGTTGAGATGGTTTTGATCTTTTCCAACTTAACCAAGGTTATCGGTTTTAATCCAGCCTTGGGAATGCAATCTCTTGAGGGAGAACATTGTCGCTCATTGTGGCCCTACTCGGCTTGAGGGATTAGTCTCTGCAGTTGTGCGCAAAATATACCTAATTTATACCAAAAAATTAAAGTGTTAGTTTCATTTGTCCCTCACCGTTGGTTGCCTTGACATAACGATATTGGCTCCCAAGTTCAGACTCGGATATGAGCAATGGTAGTGTGTGGTGTTTATTTGTCACATGTGTGATTATGTATTTTTTAAAAATTAATATTTTCTTCTGTAAAATATTATAGATAGATTGTTTCTGCCCCCACAAAACTAATTTTCTGGATTCGCCACTGCTCACCCTTGCCTGGCGAAGGAATATCCTTCGACATCACATTCAAATTTCCTCTCCGATTTGATCGTTGAGATCCACCTTTGTGGGCATCACTTTGTTTCTGTGCATTGGAACCACATCTCCAGAGAAGCCAACAGTGTGGCCGACCAACTAGCTCGCGATAGTCTTTAACCTCATGCCATCTCCAGTGAATTTGAAGCTCCTCCTCCTCAAATTGATGCTCTGTTGCGTATTGACAGGGGCACTCACTACAAGAAAATCGTTGATTTGCCACGGACATTTCCGTGGCAAATGTACAAATTTCCGTGGCAAAACAACATTTGTCACGGATTTGCCACTGGACCAAAAATGGTGGCAAAACGCCGTCGCGAAATCGCTTGCCACGGACTTTTCCGTGGCAAATATTTCCGTCGCAAACCCGTGGCAAATCCGCCGCAAATATCCGTGGCAAAGTCGCCGCAAATTTCATCGCAAATCTGTGGCAAATCCGTCGCATAAAAATTAGAAAAATTAAAAAAATTAAATCATAATTTTAATTCTTCAACCCATTCATTAAGAAAATTTATTACAAAGATCAGGAATTTTTAAATTTATCGGTGAAAACAATGGAATTGGAAACCAAAACAGAAAGAGCAAAGAGCTAGTATATCATACAAAAAGATCGGTGACATACTAATACAACACCACATACATGAAAGACATATCAAGTTAAGTTAATACAAAAATAACACTAGCTACTAGTATATTCTACAAATTACAAAGACGATAACTAGTGATATTCTACATATATTCATAATATTCATAACCTAAAACAAAGGCCGTATACGGTTATTATCTTCTATGTTTACATTTATATCCGTAAGTTCTTTCAACTATGAGCTCTCGTGTGTGTGTTGAGGGTCACATTTCTGCAAAGATACAAATAAGTAGAGTTATACAACTTATTGAATAAAGAGAATATGAAGCAAATAAACTAATGCATTTTATGCAAAGAAAGACGTTTACTTGAGGTCGAAGTTGGACAAAGAACTTTGGTACACGGTGTGCTTCACGGTTTCCTTGTGTCTCCAAGTAACGTGCTCACAATCTCGTGAAGTTTTGATTTCTCATTTTAATTTTTGATCAAGTATGGTCTAAGTCGTCGATTGTTTTTCGCAATTTATACTCAAAGATGGCACTAAATTTTGACCATTTTTACACCTTGCTCGTAATGCTTTTAAACTCAATTATATTTTCAACAATATAACCAAGATCTTTGCTTAGAAATTGGAAATGCTAAAAACTTACTTGAAAGATCGGTGTTGGTTTCAGATCGATCCAACATTGCTTTATCAGTGTAATTTGTGAAATTCTCAAATTGCCAAATCCATTATCTTCAATTGCCCTCCACTATCCAAAGAAAATATTTCGCACCTTACCAAAATTTCACATATTAAAGGAACAAGTAACCAATGAGAAAATATAATTTAAAATACACTCACAAGTAACATCAAAGTGTATTAAGTGGTCTTACTTTGGCTTTAAATCGCAGTGGATAATTGGATCTGGCTTGCATTCATGAAGATAATTCATGCCCCTGCTAACAATCAATTAAGATAAGTTTTATAAACAACCTAGAAGTCTTGTCAAAAAAAAAAAACAACCTAGAAGAATGTCCGGTAAACTTATAATCATTCAGTGCTATATAAACCAGCAAGCTAAAGAAACAGCCAAAGGCACCTTTAGGAAATTAATGGTCATATAAGAGATGATAAAATTTAGAAAAGGACATGAAAGATTTTCCATGGAAATGTTCACAAAGATTTTTGCAAAGATAGTTCCTTAAAATGGTTACTTGCCTAGAAATATCAAGAGAAAACCGTAGAACTTTTGATGGGGACAAACGTCCTTTCTTTTGAAGATAGCCTGCTAAGTCACCCTGAAAAATCAACAACAATATGAGCAATGAAAAGTGAGTTATGCACAAGAAACTAACATAACATCAGAAAAATGGAAGCAATTGAAGTATCAATGTTGGTGTCTGACATGACACATGTCGGACACCAGACACATCAACCTGAAGTGGCGGTGCTGCAGAGGAAAAGAGTGATAGAGAGTGTGTTGCTAGCACTCCTCATTTAGTTTTTGCACCCTAGCTAGTATTAGTGTATGTTAGTAAGAACAATCACATTTTCTAGGAAAAACATGCATACCTTGATAGTTCTCTTTTCAACAATCCTCATTTCCAACAGCAACATATCTTAGGTCAAATGGCTTCGGGTGTCCCATAGAGGCTCTAATGGAACCCCATGTTGAATTCGGATCACCTCTTGCAAACTCAATTCCATCAAGGGCTTCCTGTAATCAAGATTTTAATATCTTTTTGTAGATTCTTAAGCCAACTTTGTTTAACAAAAAATAAAAAGTAACTACTAATAGGGAAAAAGGAAAAAAGAGTGAGATAATGTACTTGCACAAAAGGTAAGGCAATGAGATGTACTAATCAGTATCATTGTGGCTGATACCTACAATGAAATATTTCAATTAGAAAACAACAAATTTACTAATTCACCATGTTAGGAAGAAACTTAAGCAACAGAGATAAACACAAAAATACCATTATTGAATACCCATATTGGTAAAGCACCCAAATCCTCAGATAGCTGTTCAACAACAACAAAAATATATATCATAATTCTGAGAATCAATATTTGGAAAGAGAGACTTACTTGGAGAAACTCAAAATAGCCATGCCCATCATCAGTCCAGTATCTCCACACATCACCAAAGTGGCCAGGTCTTTCCTCCCAAGGTCCAACGGTTGCTTTCCATTGGAATGCATTCCTTAACCAGTCTCCTTCGACAAAACAACCACCTAATGCAATATAATGATAATTAGCATTCCTCAATGTTATTCTAGCTGTAATTAAATTGCTTGTACACAAACTAGAAGAGTGAGCTATGACAATTCTAGGTTTGATTTTTCTTAATCTGAATCACTTTATGCATACCTGGGAATCTGAAAAACCTTGGTTTCATATCTTCCATCATTTCAGCAAGATCACTTCGGAAACCATGTCCCTGTCCTAAGTCAAGGATGAAGATGTCACTCATAGGGTGGGGGAAGGACAATCCAGTATTACCAACATTTACATTATATACCAACATTACCAACCAACCTTATATGTGTCCACCAAGCATAGCGCATAACTTGGTCTAACCATATCACACACCGCTTTGTAGTCGTTAATGGAGTCTTGAGTTTCCATTCGTTGCATTGGCCTCCAATAAAGCCTCCACCTTTGTCCAATTTGAATAATCAGATGCAGAGCCCCTGCAAGATCAATTATTAATATCACTCATGGATGCAAATGTTAAATTTCCTATAGTAAAACTTTTAGACAGCAGGTAAAAGCAGAGCTTACGTGATGACAGTTGAAGCCAGGTTTCCATCACCATTTGATCCCGTCAATGAAACTGTTAGATTAAGTGGTCCAGTTGAACGGGCATAGAAGACCACTTTGTATTTCTTTCCTTGCTCAATATTCTGAAGGAAGATCAAAGTAGTAAAGATACTTGCAGGAAATATATGCACATTGAATTTAAAATCGAACTGGTTGAAGGGTGTCAGTTTATCTCACCATGCCCCAGAAACCAGGGTTATATACACCAACACCGCCATCTGGACATTCGTTGCTATCACATAACACACTCAATTTAAGTGCAACCTTATTAAGATCAAAGCATGAGGTTCGATCAGTTTCAACATAAATAGATGTTTCATTTCCAATAATTTGCCATGCATCAATATTTGAAGGAGTAATAGAGCCCCACTTCAAATCTCAAACAAGAATTTCGTATATGTTTGATTTATATTAGAAAAGAGTGACCAAGAAATCCTAACCAAGCATTTACCTATTTCGCTATATCGGTACTCTTATCTCGATATATTAGCTCTTGTTAAACTAAGCTGAACTCGATTAATGCGAATGCGATTTATTTTCAAGCAATTTGTCACTGTGGGGCCTTTGTGAAATAAAGGAAATAAAATGGAAGAATGTAAAAACATAGAACCTTCTCCTTAAATCTTAAATCATCTTTGTCAAAAATGTAAAAAAATTGAGACTAAACAAATTAGCATTACAAAGGAGATTTATACCCCTAGAAGCAAAAAAACATAAAAATCAACATCAAAAGGAAGAGAAAGTTTGAAAAGAGGTTTCA
The DNA here is from genome assembly GCA_020916435.1 of Oxytropis ochrocephala. Taxonomy (NCBI): domain Eukaryota; kingdom Viridiplantae; phylum Streptophyta; class Magnoliopsida; order Fabales; family Fabaceae; genus Oxytropis; species Oxytropis ochrocephala. The sequence continues at coordinate 73,219,738 of CM037090.1, forward strand.
TCGGTTGAAAAGATGAAATCACTCAACATGATAAATGAAATTCATTAAACATGATAAGTTGAAATCAAACTCAATAAGAGAACATGATAAGGTAAATCAAACTCAAAAAGAACATGATAAGCGTAAATCAAACTCAAATTCATTAAACGTGATAACACAAATCAAACATCAAATTCATAAAAACCGAAAGAAATCCTCTTTCTTTTTTTTGCAGAAACCCTAGGTTACTCACACAAAACCCTTCTTCTCAAGTGAAATTCAAAAAAATTGATGTAGAGGAACAACTTACCAAAGCAACAAAAGGTGAATTGGAGCGAGAGGAAGTTTCAAAACATCGTGAGAACAAGATTAGTCAAAACATCATGAGAACAAAGAATAAAGATCGTAAACCACACAACCTAGATCAAGTGAGAAATGGAAGAGGGGTTAGGGTTTTGAATCACCCAAAAATTGGGGCTTTTTAGTCAAATAAAACAAGATTAGAAGAAAACTACGTACCCTTTAGTAAGAAAGAGGTGAGGCGACTGAGAGGAGAACGACGGTGATTTCCGTCGTTATGAGGCTTCCTGTTGCGGTGGCTGTCGCAGGGGGGCGTCGCGGTGGTTGTTGCTGAGGCGGAGGAAAACAACGGTGATGAAGGTGAGGGTGGTGGTGAGTGAGAGAGAGAGAGAGAGAGAGAGTGAGGCGGAGAGTGTGCGGAGAGTAAGAGTGAGAGTGAGATCTAGCGGTGTAGAGAGTGAGAAGTGAGAGTGGAGGCCGACGGTGGGTGGAGGCCGACGGTGAGGGGGTGGGTGGGTGGTGGGTGGGGGGGGCGATGGTGAGGAGGGCGATGGTGAGAGTGAGGACGAGAACGCGTTGAAGAGAATGAGAACGCGTTGAAGAGAATGAGAACGAGAATGGGGGAAACGAGGACAGGCATGTTAATCAACTGTTGGTTTTGGGTTTGCCACGGAATTTAAGTTGTTTGCCACGGATAATGCCGTCGCAAATTAGCGACCAGCCTGAATGTCGTCGCAAATTAGCGACCAACGCTAATGCCGTTGCAAATATTAGTCCCAAAGAACTTATAAATGAAAGTGGCAAATTAGAAATTAGCGGACGAGTGGCTCCGTGGCTAATTTTGGTGGCAAATGAGGCTTTTTCTTGTAGTGACTGTCCCTGTAGCTTAAGGTTTTTCCTTATTTTTGCTTCGTTTGGGGCTTTGCCCCTTTATTTCCACCAAAAAAAAATATAAGCAAAAATTGGTTAACAAAAGTTGATGTATCTAGTCTAAATTTTAGATCAGATATATCAACTTTCGTTGATCAGTTTTTACTTATATTCTGTAGCGGAGGGAGTAAAAAATACAAACTTTTTTTTTGGTCAAAAAAAATACTTCTACTTTATTAACAATAGCCACGAGGCCTACCCCAACTCTCATGGGTCTCTGAAGCCCAACACACTTAAATTTTTTTGTAAAAAACTAACAAAACCTTAAGGCTATGTTTAAGAGTTTTGGACTGGAGAAGGATTTAGAAAAAAAAAAAGGAAGTTGATCAAAAAAAAAAAAGAAAAAAAGAAGGAAGATGAGGAAGAAGAAGGAAGGTAGTCTCCCACCTTGCATGGAAAAATTATTTTTCTTCACAAATGCTAAAACCCTTCAAAATGTGGAAACTCGAAATATATATTGGAAGGGGGTTTTGGTGGGCTTGAAGATCATCTTTATATCCCTTTCATCTTGTCTTGTTATAATACTCCTAAATATTATTGTCACCTCTCTACAAATATACTCTTTCACTCTCCTCTCCAAAATATCATTATTCAGCATGGCATGGTTTAAATCTTGGGTTTTGCTTTTCCCGCTCCCTTTCCAACTCTTTCACACCCCTTAACAAATTTTATTCCAAAAATAACCTCACGTGAAATGCTGTGAGGACGTGTTTAATGACGGTTCGAACGACCTTGTTCGAACACGTTCGAGTGACCGTGTTCGAACACGTTCGAGTGACCCCGTTCGAACAGGTAAAATTACGCACAAGAGGGTGTGAAGTCAACATTTTACTCACGCGAACGATGTCGTTCGAATGGGTTCGAACAAGGTTATGCGAACAGGTTTGAGCGACCCCATTCGAATAGGTGAAATTACGCACAAGAGGGTGTGAAGTCAAAATTTAACACACTCAAACGATGTCATTCGAACCTGTTCGAAGCTTCGTGTTCGAACACGTGAAATTTTTTGAAAAAAAAGACGCTTTGGCTGATCTTTTGGTCATTTCACACCCTTATGGGGTGTGTTTTAAGTAGAAGGGAGAGTGGGAAAAGCAAAACCCTAAATATTTATGACCGCCTACGAATTACTCGGCTTGATCCATTCTGCCAAATCTATCCATACCAATATGCATGAGTTTCCTTTTGCATGGTCATTACTTGATCATTATGTAGCTTCCTCTTCAAAGAGATTACATTTGAATTTAGAAGCTTTGTTCCTTTTTCTACCAAAATATATATTGCTGATAGTCAAGATGCAAAGATTTACCACATACCAAAGTTCAATATTTGACTTACCACATGCCAAAGTTCAATATTATTCAGACAGAACAGATAAAAAAACGACAAACATCAACATGTAGTCATGAAGTAACAGAAAAGGGAAAAAACAATAACAAACATCAATGAGAAATCCTTCTGAAGATGATTTGTGCACCATGTTGAGGCTTCATAGTTATAAATAGTATTGGAGCATGTACATAGCTTGGTGAAACCTCGAGGCAATAGCGCTGAATGATCAAAGCAAGAGCAATCTTGGCCTCAATCAAAGCAAAATTTTGTCCAACACAGGTTCGAGGGCCTAAACCGAAGGGAAAGAACGCAGCTAAATGCTTTCGCGGCTCACTAAATCTCGATGGATTAAAATCGTGACAATCTTCACCCCAGAATTCTCTATCATGATGAATAGCAGTCAATGCCAAGTAGAGTTGAGTCTTAGCAGGAATTTCAATGCTCCCTAGCATCACATTTTTAGAGACTTGCTTTATTAGAAATACAGCCAGAGGATAAAGCCGAAGCGTCTCATTAAGTATCATGTTCACCTGTTGGAAAATTTAAACCAACACTAATCAATAAAATTAAACTGAATTATGTATTCAAGGAAGTAAGATTATGAAATTGAACTTACAATCTTAAGATCATGCAAATTGTCTGCAGCTGGAAGACGATTATGCCCAACGACACGAAGAACTTCTTCGCGTGCCTTACTTTGCCAGACCTGGTGTTTTGCTAATAGAAGAAGTGCCCAAGATAACAAATTAGCTGTTGTTTCCTTTCCTGTAAAGTAGATTGTCTTACATTCATTTATGATGTCTTCCATACTCAGCTTGTCTTCTCCACCAACTTCATTCTTGTACAAACCCATTAGTGATCTTAATACATTTTTCTTATTTTCTTTCACATTACTCTGAGTCTCTATCACTTTGCGAATGGATTCGCGCGTCTCTTTATCGAGTCTCCACCTATTCCTGTTCTTCTTAGTTGGCAAGTACCTATCATTTTTATCAAAATTTTCAAAAACAAAAGGGTAAACCTCAACATCTCTCCGACACAAAAAGGCAAACTATAGCAGACATGCCATAACATAACAGTTTATTTGGAGACATCTACAAAACAAAAGTAAGTTAAAAATAGTTTAGACAACGGGGATGCGCCACCCCGTGTCCATGCGTCGACCTCCGCGATCGCAGGCCAGAGCATCCACACTCAAGGGGAACAAATCGAAGTGACAAAACCTGAATCTCAGTGGATCGTGGCAATAAGGTCACTATCACTATTGTGGTATAAGAAAGTTACAAGTTGCAACTATTTTTTAAACAACATTTTAAGAAGAGTTGGAATGGTTACCTAAATCCAGGGATATAAACATTTCTAACTGCTTGTGAGAAAAGATCCATTTGCTGCTCTTGTAAGTTGAAAATACGTTTGCCCTCTTCATAATTGCTGCCAAAAGCAGTTCTTGATATAATATCTGAAGAAAGATCTGTAAGCTCTTTGTACACATCTATCTCAAATTCATCTTTTCCTGCTGCACTTTCATTTTCCCATTTCTCCAGCATCTGCATCACACTTGCCACCATATCTGGCACCCAACCCTGTAACAATTTTCATTAAACCATCACCAAGTCAATGTAAGATCAATATAACTCCTTTATATCAAAACATAACATTCATTCAGCTTAAAATCACCTTTCCCTTTATATATCCCTTTCATGTTATTAAAAATGACAAGCAAGTCAAGTTAGTCCTAAGAGATTGGTCATATTACTATATATTAATTCATGTTAATTTATCAAATTAGTCCTCATGTCAAGCACTTGTGTGAGTATCTCAAAGAGCTTAAAAATGTACCTTATATTTACTATAGAATAGAATATGCACATAAAATTTTAGAATCTGGTACTATTTGCACTACTCCACATGGTGCAATCCTACAGAGTAGTTGGATCTTGGAACTTGAATCTAAGATCCATGACTATTCATAATTAAGTTCCATAAAATGACTTATAAAAATAGCTTATACAAAACTTATGCAGAGATTTCCCACATTATCATTCTGAATTAATAATCTGTGTACCCAAATGTCCCTTTAATTTGAGGAGCAAAATGTCATATAGGGACTAATTTGACATTATTTTATCCTTTATTATTTTTGGTGAAGTATTTATCCTTTATTATAGAAATATCTTATACATAACTACTTATAAGATAAAAGGTTTAACTCCACTTTTGGTCCGCCTATTTTATCAAATCTACACTTTTAGTCTGCTCATTTTATTTTTCGCAATTTTGGTCCCCCGGTTTTATCAAAACTGCATTTTTGATCCCCCTTTTTTTTATTCTCGCAATTTTTAGCGCTCTCATTAAATTGTCATCCAAATTTTGATGGAAATGATGAAGTGGTAGTAAAGTAGTGACATGGCAAATGCGTGTCGTGCTAACGTAATCATTGGGTGTTCAAATATTTATATTCTCATTTATATATTTTGTATATTATTAGACTAGCCTATAACTATTAAGTGTATACCTATCACGTCAACATGAGATGTATAATCATTGGGTGTCAAAATGAGATGTATACCTATCACGTCAACACCTAATGATTATGCCAACTTAACACGTGTTTGCCACGTCAGAATTTCCATCAAAATTTTGATGACAATTTAACTAGGGACTCAAATTGCGGTTTTGATAAAATTGGGGGATCAAAATCGCTTGGAAAAAAATGTGGGGAGGGGGGGATCAAAATCGCTTGATAAAACTGTGGGACTGAAATTTCTGAAAAATAAAATGGAGAACTAAAATCGCAGATTTGTAAAAGTATAACTAAGCCTAAGATTAATATGTATATCATAAACACTGAAGTTGTTAATCGAAACACGGTCTAATTTGATTTGATTATATATCAATTAGAAATTAAAAATAAAATGGAATCTCTCACCTTAACAACCTCCAAGTTAAAGGCCATGTTGATAATCCTTCTATGAAATGTCCATTCATCACCTTCCAACCCCACAAGTCCTTCTCCAAAAAGCAACTTAGACTGTGGATTATAAGGAACTTTCCCAAACTCATCACTCTTATTAAGCAGCACCTGTTTAATCAATTCCGGGTCGGATAACGCCAATCGGGGCGTTGACCCGAACCAGTAAAGGAAAGTTTTCCCGTACATGCAAGACCACCGGTGATAGAATGGAACCACGCGTTTCAATACGTCATGGTGGAATGGATTTGCCTCTGATTGAGCTTCTTCGTACAGCCGTCTGATCTCCGATGAGTTACCAATGATCGGACGGTAACCAGGACCACTTATTCCTTGCTTTCGGAAATGACTTTGGATCTTATATGGAACCCAGAAAATTGAGTGCAGAATTTTCACCAAATAGAAAAAAAGGAAAATTACGGTAACAATAAATACTTGACTCATCAGTACCCTGTTGAGTTCTCTTTCACTCTCCTTGCATGCAATTTCCAGAAACCTGAGAAAGAAAAGAGAAAAAGAAAGAAAAAAAGTAAAAGAGAGGATCGTGATTGCTTTGAATCTACTATCTATCTATACCATTAACCTACTACCAAAATATCACTACCAAAATATCAATCTTACCCTTTTTCCAACTATACAATTTTTGGATATTTATGTAATTTCCTTTTTTCACTTTTTAAAACTTTTTCACTTTTTCAAACTTTTTCACTCTCTCACATACTTTTTCAAACTTTTCACTCTCTCTTCACACTTTTTTCAAACTTTTTCATCTTTTCACTCTCTCCTACTCTTTCTTCCCCTAACTCTCACATTTTTCTATTTTTCACAATATTTCTACTTTAATTTTATATACATTTTTAATCTCTACGGGAAATATTACATATTGTTGTTAAATATTCAGGGGTAATGTTTGATAACTTGATAATAATTTGAAACTTTTTGTTTATCTACTTTAAATTAGTTTTGATTTTCACGGGGTAATGTTCGAACTAATTAAATTATGTCTAAGTCTATTAATAAAAACAACAAGACAACACCCGTGCATATGCACGGGTATACTGCTAGTGTTTGAAGAAAAAGAAGTCAATGAAGTGATGAATTAAAGGTAAATAGTCATTTTGGTCCCTGAAAGTGTAACTCGCTGTCAATTTGGTCCCTAAATCAAGCAAAAATGCAAATTAACTCCGTTAATCCATCTGTTACTATCAATTTCGTCCCTGAAAGATGTCACTTACTGTCAGTTTGGTCCCTGAAACATATATGTGAAATTCGTTTTAGTCCCTCGAATCTTAAATTACTTCAGCAAAATTTAAAATGGCTGATTAAGGACGCCAATAGACTCATAGACTACACAGATCTATTGTAATTGGAAAATCGATGGTTAAGGGTGACCTTATTTGCTCCAAGAAAATCAATCAACATAACTTTGTATAATCATTGATCTATATTGAAATTAGTTAGCAATTGTAATTTTTGATGTTAATTCGAAAGCTTCCACTGCTGCAGAACTTAATAAATTACGATTATTAATTCTAATTCCTCTTTGTTTACAATGAATTTTATTTTATTTATTTCATAGATTAAAATAATATTTTTAAAATATAGAAACCATGTGGCATTCCAATGTGGCTTGCCACATAAGTTAATAGAACTCCACGTAAGATTTGATTTTGACAAATTAGGGAGGGACTTTGATTTACAAAACATGAAGTGACTTGATTCGAATTGAATTAATAAACACTCCTAATGATTAATGAAAGTAACAAATCAAAGTAAAAAAAAATATGATACAACTGCAAGGTCCTGTTAACTAGCCTAGCAAAGCCAATGCACAAATTGAGGCAAAGCTATTAAATTCTGGTTTAAAAGTTTGCTGAAGTAACTTAAGATTCGAGGGACTAAAATGAAATCACGTATATGTTTGAGGACCAAACCGATAAGAAGTGACATCTTTCGAGGACTAAACCGACGAGAATGAGATGGATTAACGGAGTTAACAACACACATTAACGGGAGGGACTAACGTGACAGACGAATTACACTTTCGGGACTATTTTGCATTTTTGTTTGATTTAGGGACCAAATTGACAACAAATTACACTTTCAGGGACTAAAATGACTATTTACCCGATGAATTAATGAAACTTTGCCTTTCAATTTGAAAATCCCAATAAAGAGATGGATGATAAAGTCGCAACGTTATTTGCCGCCTCTATTGCCTAATCGTTTGCTCGCTATCTACTGTCTTTTGTCATCTTCATCGTCGTCACCCTTAAATATTTAATATCCGTAGTTTAAAATAAGAGTATGAAAATAGTTTTACTAATTAATGTTTGTCTATTTAAAAAAAGTTTTAGTAATTAATGCTCATTTAAATGTTTTTATTAATGAAGACAAAAATATACATTAAATAATTTTGAGTCAAAGAAAAAAGTATGACGTAAATTAATGCATTCCTCCCATATTATCTTTCATACTATTATACTCTTTCCATATCAAAATAGGCTTAAAGGTATGTTTTATCCCTAGAAATATTTCAATAATCTAATTTGGTCCCTGCAAAAATAAAATTTTTAAAGAAACCCTTGCAAATACCAAACACTTCTAGTTTGGTCCATGCTGTTAGTTTTTGACTAATACCGTTAGTGGGTGGTGACGTGGCTGTCAGCATCACCACCTCCTTTATTCCTCTTTCTCTGAAACTCAAAGGTTGTTCTTCTTCCCTCAAACCCTGTTCTTCTTCTTCTTCTTCATCATCACTAGCATTACATGAAGAATGTTCCTTCTTCACCCAAACAAGATCAAAGGGAAGCATCTTCGCCGTCATAACTTCGAGGGAATATATCTTCTTTAAAGGCCATTCAAACAGTATTTTATGCCAACAGAAAATTCTATTTCTATACCCTAAAATCCCTTTGCAAGGACAAGGCAAATGAAATCCAAAAAAGCTGACAAATTTGTAAGTAAAGAAAGGAATAACTGATCCACATATCAAGAAATAAGCTAGAAATAGGTCTATAAATGCCCCAATAACCTCCTAAAGTCCAAAAATGAATCTGGTAGAACCTCAAAAATCAGTAATAACTTTTTGACTCCATTTTCACCAACCCTAATATCAAAACCCTCAAACAAAAACACCTCAAAAATTAAAAAGCTATATTAAAAAGAAAGATAAAAGATTCAGATCAAAGCAAGTGGTAGAACAACTTGAAGAAGAAAGCAAAAACACAATAGAAACCCTTTTTAAAGATTCAGATCATGATTTGAAGAAATTACAGCAACCCAGAATTAAAGTTCAACCCTTTTTGGTATTACTAATGTTGGAGAAGGTTATAGAAGGTTGGAGCATGAAAAAGAAAAGTGGGTATGTGAAAAAGATGGTACTTGGTGATTCTAATTAAAAAAAAAAGAACTTTATTACATAGAAGGGGGTGAGATATGGGGAGAGACGGTGAAAGAGAACATGGGAATAACAAAGGAAACATATTTAATTTTATAACCGTATATTTTTTACTTTTGAAGATGAAGAAGAACCACAACAACAACTAGAACAGAAAGTTTGAGTTTCAAAGAAAGAGGAAAGATGGAGGTGATGAGTTGACAGCCACGTCACCATTTACTAACGGTGTTAACCAAAAACTAACGACAGAGACCAAACTAGAAATGTTTGGTATTTGCAATGGTTTTTTTAAAAAATTTATTTTTGTAGGAACCAAATTGGATTATTGAGATATTTCCAGGGACTAAACATACATTTAAACCTATCAAAATGATAGTCGTTTAAGGTTTTGTCACGGAGATTAAGAAAAACAATAAATTGACAAAGTAACATGGTAGTTTTACTATATTATCCCCATCAATTTATAAATGCATGTTGGTGATGTCTTTGGTTAGTGAAAAGTTACAACAATTAATGAGGGTAAAATTGAAAAGATTTAATAAATGATGCATTTGAATGACAAAACGACAATTAATTTGAAATTTTTTACTTTGCCTAAAAAGACTATTATTTTGATATGGATGGAGTATGACGATTTAGGTAAACAAAAATTGATCTCATATTATACGATATTTTACAATACCAATGAAACATTAATTTTTCTTTTCCTATCATACCATTTATTATTTAATTATCTTTATTTTTTCTATACTATTCCATTCGTTTATATTTATTTGTCGTTTTTTTCCTTTTTACACATACCAATGAGAGTAATAAATTTTGTTAAACTATCAAAAGAACGGGGATTTAATCCAATTCATTGAACAAATCCATGCACTAAACAAACTTCTTCGTCAGTTGGAATTCTGTCTCCAACAATTCAAGTTCAAATTCCCTTATACTAAGAGTTCTGATTTAAAATAATATTAAGATCTCTCCTAGGGCTCCCCTTGTGAGACGTTTTTCTTCACTCCGGTTGTGAGTGTAACTGCAGATTTGATCCCTATTGGGGATGAGGTAACTGTGTCAAGATCTTGTCTTGTGCACTAGCTCTCATCTATTGTTCTTTGATTGGGAGAGGTAACCGCATTAAAACTTTGATTTTTGTACGCTAGTGCTCGCCGGGTTCTCTTCTTTCTATTGATCATAGAAGATATTCATTGAATTGCCATGGCTACTAACCCAATGAACTTTGCGGGTGAGGAAGATGATGATGCTCCATTGCAGAGGGAAGCTAATAATACTGAGACTTTTGATGCACGTCATTGCTTAGTGGGGCGTTTTCTAACAAGGAGAACCATCAGGATTCCTATTATGAAAGAAAGAATGGCAGTGATTTGGCAACCGGTTCGTGGGGTAAACATTCGGGTCCTGAATAGTAATTTGTTTCTTTATCAATTCTATCATTGGCGTGATGTTGACAAGGTGGTTGCTGGTGGACCGTGGCACTTTGATGGCCATATGCTAATACTGGCAAAATTAGGTGTAGGTGATGTCCCGACTCAGGTTCCTCTTGTTGAAGTTGCTTTTTGGGTCCAAGTTCATGATGTCCCCATTGGTTTCATGTCTGAATCGGTTGGACGTTTGCTTGGGAATTTTATCGGAACCTTTATTGAATACGACCCAAAGAATAGCTCAGATTTCTGGAAGTCTTATATGCGTATTCGGGTAATGGTTGATGTTAGGAAACCACTTCGGAGAGGAAAGAAAATAAATGTTGGAGGTGACAATATCAAACTGGTGAGATTCAAGTATGAAAGGTTGTCAGTTCTATGCTATATGTGTGGTCTTTTAGGACATCTGGATAATAGCTGTGAAATGTTGTTTGCTATGGAGAATGATGATGGCACCAGAGGTTGGGGTCCGGAGTTGAAAGTGGAACGTCGGAATCCGGGAGATAATAATCAATGGCTTCGCCGGGAGAAAGATGGTGGTCGTACTACCTACACCACCGCACCGGTAAGTCCTACGCCGATCAATATGGGTAACAGTAGACAGGCCAATGATGACCATAATTATTGCAATAATGATATCAATTATGAGGAACGTTTTGAAAATTTAAGTGTGCATCATGGACCCATAATTAGTGCAGGAATTGAAGGAAGTAGCAACGGCCAGATTATTCAAGGACTTGGTAATCCATTAATTGTTGCTCACGTGCCTCTCACTGTGGGCCCGAGAAGATTTTTAACTGCTGAAGGTTCGGTAGGACCCACACAACAACTTGCACGCGCTACGCATAGTCAAGATCTTGCGTTTACCACTTCTTTGGAGTTTTGGTGCACAATAATGTTGATATGGATATAGAGGAAGCCGAGGATTTACGTAAAAGAAAAAGGATGCATATTAATAGTAATGGTTCTGCAAGTTCTTCCATTGGTAAGCCAACAAATGATTATGGGTTTTTTTTAATGGCAGGTCCTGGCAGCCAGGCCTGCCAGGAGCAATGAGTATATTAAGTTGGAATTGTCGGGGATCGGGTCACGACTTGGCAATTCCTATGCTAAAGGACCTGGTTTGGAGTAATAATCCGGAGATCATTTTTGTTTTTGAAACTCTCTCTTATGCAAGTACTTTAGAGAAAGTTCGACGGGTCTTGGAGTTTGATGGTTGTGTCTCTGTGGATAGAGTAGGAAGAGGAGGGGGAATTGCAGTTCTTTGGAGGAATGTTATCACATGTAGTGTCACAAACTACTCACGACATCACCTAGATGTGGTTGTTGAGGATGTAATACGTGGGAACTGGCGTATCACAGGGTACTATGGCTATGCTGACCGGTCCATCAGATATGAGTCCTGGGCGCTAATTAGAAGGCTGGCTGGCCTCTCGGACCTTCCATGGTGCATCATTGGAGATTTAATGATTTGCTTACTCCCGAGGATAAAAGAGGATACCGAGATCATCCAAACTATCTTATGTGAGGCTTTCAAGAAGCTATAACGGATGCTCAGTTGATTGATTTACCACTTACAGGATATCAGTTTACCTGGAGGTTTGCTTTAGGCACACCCCGTGCCATCGAGCAACGGTTAGATAGAGCTTTTGTAACGAAGGAATGGTTAGAATTGTTCCCCCATGCTAAGCTATTGAACCTCATCTCTCCTAAATCAGACCACTCTCCGTTGTTATTACAACGTGATTATATTGGTGTTCCTGTTCGTAATTATTCATTTAAATTTGAGAATGTTTGGCTTGCAGAACCTGATATTGATGATGTAGTCCGAGAGGTATGGAGTGCGGGAATTGGTGGTGATATACAATCTTGCTTGCGTGGTTGCGCAACCTCACTGCACAATTGGGGTCGCCAGAAAAATTGAGGTTTAGAGAAGATATAGCAGCTTGTAGGAGTGTTATGGAGCCGGTGCGCAACAGACAGGACATCCAGGGTGTTCTATTGTTTAATAGAATGAATAGAAAACTAACAAAGTTAATAATGCGAGAAGAGAGGCTTTACGGAGACATGGGCGAAGACTTTCTGGCTCAAAGATGGTGACCAAAACACAAAGTTCTTTCATGCTAGTGCCACCTCTAGGCAGAAAAAGAAGAAAATAGAGAGTCTTCAGCGTATGGATGGCTCAACAGCTACCTCTCTAGCTTCCATTCAGCGCGTCATTGTTGAATATTTTGATGATATGTTTACTAGTAGGTTGGGGGATTACGATCCTGTGCTTAGAGTGTTGGAACCCAGAGTCACTGCGGGTGACAATGACATCTTAACAAGATCATTTGATAAGGAGGATTTTAAGGAAGCTCTCATGTCCATGGATGATGATAAGGCACCTGGACCTGATGGATTTAATCCTGCATTCTTCAAGCGTTATTGGGATGATTATGGTGATCAAGTCTTTGCTGCGGGGGTTGACTGGCTTATGAGAGGTGAGTTTCCTCATGATCTGAACAATACAAATCTGGCTCTTATTCCAAAGGACCATCCAGTGTCTATGGATGACTGGCGCCCGATTGCTTTCACTACAAGAATTACTTGCATTACTGGCTAAACATTTATGGCGGAATCAGTCAGCCAGTAAATTTTCTGGCGTAATTTGGCGATTACTGGCGGATTTAGTCTGCCAGTAGAATCTGGGCAGATACCATAGCATTTCTGGCGGATTTAAACAGCCAGTATGTTTACTGGCGGATTATTATTCATTTTTGGCGGAATTTCTGGCGGAATTTAATTAGGAAATAAAAAAAAATTATCAACAAATATATCCGCGATAATTGCGATTCTTGGCGGAATATCTACCGATGAATTCTTCGGTTGAAATTCGCCGCGATCATGCGGCTAAAATTCGACGAAGAATCCGCCCGATCATCGCTTGGTGAAATTCCGCCAGTAACGTTAATTTCCGCCAGAAATGGACATGATTATCCGCGCCAGCTTTCACGCGTCTCAAGCCAGCGACATGTCCGCCAGTAAATGACTGGTTCCGCCAGTAATGTATCGATTCCGCCGATGTCGTGACGCTCGACACGAGTTCCGCCAGTAATGTTTCAATTCCGCCAGTAATTCACGCCACATTTTAAATCAACTCAGCTTTCCCATTTATATCCTTTATCAAACACACTCTCTCTCATTTACTCTCTTCTTCTCTCTTCTTCTCTTCCACTCTCTTCTTCTCTTTTCTTCTCTTCCACCACCACACCACCACCACCACCCAACACCACCACCACCACCACTCTCTTCTTCTCTTTTCACTCCACTCTCTCTCATTTACTCTATTCTTCTCTCTTCTTCTCTTCCACTCTCTTCTTCTCTTTTCTTCTCTTCCACCACCACACCACCACCACCACCCAACACGACCACCACCACCACCCAACACCACTACCACCACCACCACTCTCTTCTTCTCTTTTCACTCCACTCTCTCTCATTTACTCTCTTCTTCTCTTCCACTCTCTTCTTCTCTTTTCTTCTCTTCCACCACCAACCACCACCACCACCACCACCACCACTCTCTTTTCTTCTCTTCCACCACCACACCACCACCAACCACACTACCACCACCACCACCACCACATAGAGGATTAAAATATTAAATATAAAAAAGTATTTTTAAAATATTTTTAAATAAAAAATGCATTTTATAAAAAATTAAATAAAAAAATTAGTTTAAATAAAAAATTAAATATATATATAATAGTTTTTAAAATATTAAGAATTAGTTTTTTAAAAAAATTAAATAAAAAAACGCATTTTTAAATATTAAGAATTAGTTTTTAAAAAAATTAAATAAAAAACGCATTTTATAAAAAAAAATTAAATATAAAAAAGCATTTTTAAAATATTTTTTTTAAAAAATATATATAATAGATTACTGGCGGAATTTCACGGTAACTAACTCGGCGGATTTATCGCGAATTTTAGCTTGATAATCATCGGGTGAATTTCGGCGATAAATCGCCAAGATATCGGGTGAAAATCGACCACTAACCGTTACCTACGAGCGTTTTACGGTGATCTTGGCGGACTAAATCCGCCAGTAAAGTGCAATTTCTGGCTGATTTATACCATTACTGGGGGATTGAGTCCGCCAGTAATACAATGAATTCTTGTAGTGTTTGTGCAATGTTCTTTATAAGATTATTTCTAAGGTACTTGCTAACCGCCTCAAACTTGTTCTTTCTAAGTGTGTTTCTATTGAACAATCTGCGTTTGTCGCGGGTCGGTCTATTCTTTATAACGCTATGATAGCTTTTGAAACAATCCATTATCTTAAGAATAAGCGTAAGGGTTAGATAGGAGAGGTTGCTTTGAAAATTGATATGAGTAAAGCTTATGATAGGGTGGATTGGGGATATCTTTATGTTGTGATGAATCGGTTGGGTTTTAATGATGTGTCGATTAAGTGGATTCGTATGTGCATTGAATCAGTGTCTTTATCTGTGATTGTGAACCAGGATCGTGCAGGTCCAATTACACCAGGACGGGGTCTTAGGCAGGGAGATCCGCTTTCACCATACTTATTTATTTTGTGTTCTGAAGGTTTTTACATAAAGCTATAGCCACAGGGGATATTCACGGTATTACTATTTGTAGGGGAGCACCTTTAATTTCTCACCTTTTATTTGCAGATGATAGTTTCCTTTTCTTTAGAGCCTCCTTGGGAGAAGCTGCACGCATCCAATCTATTCTTGACATATATGAGAGAGCATCGGGCCAACAAGTGAATTTCCAAAAATCTGAGATTTTCTTCAGTAAAAATGTTCTCCAAGGCGACAGGGACCTTATTGCATCACAGTTGGGTGTGCAAGTGTGTTTTGGAACCGGCAAATATTTGGGTCTCCCATCAATGGTAGGAAGGAGTAAAAAGGCCCTATTCAAGTTTATCAAGGACTGGATTTGGAAAAAGATCAACTCTTGGAGTGGGCGAATGCTTCTAACGCAGGGAAAGAAGTGATGATTAAATCGGTTCTTCAATCAATCCCAACATATTTTATGAGTCTTTTCTTAATTCCATCTTCTCTAATTATGGAGAGAACGTATGCTTAATGGATTTTGGTGGGGTGGTAATGGAGGAGCTTCAAGGGGTATCCGATGGATGGCATGGAATAAATTATGTGTACCCAAGAACCAAGGTGGAATGGGCTTCCCAAACCTACAAGCCTTTAATATGTCTTTATTGGGAAAACAAGCTTGGTGCTTGCAAACTCAACCGGATCTTTTGGTTTCTAGACTCTATAAGGCGAAGTACTTCCCCACTTGTGATTTCTTGCATTCTACTTAGAGGACAAATGGAAGCTTTGTTTGGAATAGCTTATTTATTTCTCAAGAGATATTGTTGCGTGGTTCCACATGGTGTATAGGGAGTGGTAATGATATTCGATTGTTTGAGGATGCATGGACTAAAGAACACACTCAAATCTGGCCTAGAACTTCAACTACTTTTAACCCACTTCTTCGGGTTGACTATTTGATTTTGCAAGAAAGGAAGTGTTGCAATGAGGCTCTTGTTCGATATTTATTGGATGGAAACTCTAGTGAGGCGGTCTTGGCTACACCTTTATTTGATTGTGTACATGAGGATAAGGTGAGTTGGCAAGGAGAACGTAATGGTGAATATTCGGTTCGAAGTGCTTACCGTATGGCCACACATATACTTCCTAATAATATTACTGGAATTCTTTATGGAAATTACATGTTCCACCTAAAGTAAAGCACTTCCTTTGGAGATTGGGGAGAAATTGTCTTCCAACGCGAGATGTACTCCGAATTCGTGGGGTAGACATACCTCCAATGTGTCCGTTTTGTGGCGATAATAAAGAAACATGACTGCATTTATTTCTTTGAATGTCTTTATTTGCAATGAATCGGCCGGTCAGTTCACGACCTTCTTTGTAGTTGTGGCTCATGAAGCTACTGTTGCTGATAATGTGCAGCAGTGGCTGTTTAATGTCTTGAATTCATTGCAGGGGGATGCCCGTATTGCTTGGGTGATGACGTTATGGAGTATATGGTTGAGTCGGAATAATTTAGTGTGGAAGAACGCCCGTGATACAGTTGCCAACATCGTGCGAAATGGAGCTAATTTTTTGCAAGATTGGAACTCGGCTAAAACTCGCTCGCCACGGCCGCACCTAGTCAGGTGTGGTCTTTGGTGTAATCTAGCAGAGCAGCAGCTAGTTTGGCGAAACCACCTCCCAACTTTGTGAAATGCAACATTGAGGCCTCTTTTGACTCAGCTGGGAATCGAGTTGGTTTTGGTATGTGCTTAAGGAACGATAACGGGGAGTTTATAGCAGCTAAAATGCAAACTTTTGCTCCACTACTAGAAGTCTATAATGGTGAAGCTATGGGTCTACTTTTAGCTATTGATTGGGTGCGAGAGTTGCATTACCGGGATGTTATTTTTGAGATGGATGTGAAGGTTGCTGTGGATGATTTTAATAAAGCCCCTACTATTATTTCTGATTATGCTTGTATTTTAAATCATTGTAGGGAGGCTTTTAGTTTTTTTAATTCCAACTCTCATGTGAGTTTTTTAGGAGAACGGCTAACAAGGTTGCTCACACCTTAGCAGGGGTGGCCTTGTACTCTCGCCCTTCTCAGACACTTTTTGATGTACCAACATGTATTGGCACGATTGTGTTGAATGAAATGAACTAGTATTTTGCTGTCAAAAAAAATTGTTATTTTTGATACAATTAATTCTTTTTTACCTATAATACTCATAATCATTTGTCATCTCATTTTATCTATTTCTCTTACTAGAATAAATACTTAAGGCATTATTGGCAAAACAACAATAAATGATGTATTGAACTTTGAAAATGACAAATAAATAGGAACAATATTTTTTCTACAAAAGCGACAAATAATAAGGAATGGAGGGACTAGGGAGTATTAATTTATCTTTCTCATGTCATTAATGAAGGATGATTTTGTAAAGTACTCCCTCCGTCTCATATTATGTCACTTTGGATCATTTCTTTCTTCTTTCAATTCTGATTTTGTTTGTGTGTGTGTGTGTGTTTTGTGGATGTGAGTAAAGCCTTAAGGAGCGGATGGTTAAAGAAGTGATGAAAGGACAGTTTTACCGTCACTCTAATTTTCTCACTTAGGACTCATTTTTATCAACAAATGCCTATAATTGACACAATTAAGCAATTATAGTTATCGCTCATCTATTTAAACATACTCAATAAACTCAATTAGAAATCATTTAAGTAAAATCATCTATTAATCTCAAGATTTGAGATTAGCCATTTTGGGATGTTACAAACTACATGACATCTGAGTTCCTCATTCTACCGGAGGATACGTAGGAATGGAGCTTCTCCGGTAAATCAAAGGAGCTAGAAGTGTAAAGAATAGGTGTTTTTAGTAATTTCGTGTGTTGGGCCTTGAGTCGGTTCAGCCCATTTCATGCTTTGGCCCATTTATGGGCTTGTAACTCTTCTTGTTAGTTATAACAGAATCTGTTATATTCTGTTATAACAGTATAAAGTCTTTGTATATAAACTGAGTTGCTAAGTGAATAAATCAAGAGATTGCAGCAAATTGCTCAATCCATGCAAATTGTACTTTACAATTGGTAACAGAGCTCAAGATTGAGCCTGTACCGGTGATTCAAGAACTGCAGTTCTGTGAAAGAAAATTGCTCAAGCTCGAAGGTGTCAACAATGGCGGAAAAAGAAAAGGGAGGCTTCGTGCAAGCTGCAATTCCAAAATTGGAGGGACACTATGATCATTGGGCACTGTTGATGGAAAATCTATTAAGATCGAAGGAGTATTGGGACGTTGTTGAGAACGGAATCCCAACCCTAGCGGCGAATCCTACGCCGGAATCAAAGAAAGCATTCGATGAAGCGAAATTGAAGGAGCTCAAGGCCAAGAATTACTTGTACCAAGCAATTGAGAGAAGTGTTCTTGAAACTATCTTGAAGCACAACTCTGCGAAGGATATTTGGGAATCGTTGCGGCAGAAATTTCATGGTTCAACAAAGGTCAAGCGTGCACAGTTGCAAACCTTGCGTGGACAATTTGAAGCCCTAAGCATGAAGAATGAAGAATCAGTAAGTGATTACTTCTCTAGAACTCTGTCAATTGTAAACAAGATGAAAAACCTTGGTGAAACCGTTGAAGAAGTCACGGTAGTTGAAAAAGTCATGAGATCGATGACTCCTAAGTACAATTACGTGATCTGCTCCATCGGCTTAACCAATAATGTGGAAACTATGTCAATTGACGAGCTGCAAAGTAGCATCCTAGTAGAAGAACAGCGTATGAACTCTCAAAAGGAGGAAGAGCAAGCACTGAAGGTGAGTTTTTCCAATAGAGGAAGAGGTAGAGGAAGGAGTGCAGGAAGAGGAATGGGAAGAGGTGCCTCCAAGGAGCATATAGAATGCTACAAGTGCCACAAGTTAGGACACTATCAAAGTGAGTGTCCTAGTCTTGAAGGTAATGTGGCAAACTGTGTTGGATATGATGATGAAGAGGAAGTACTCTTGATGGCCAGAACTGAATGCAAGACTACTGCAAGTTTGCAAGATTGGATGATGCTTCTCATGACTCAAACAACTGATCCCAAGGTCATAGAGAGAATAAGGGTATGGTTTCTAGATTCAGGGTGCAACAACCATATGTGTGGAGAAAGAAAGTGGTTCTTTGATCTTGATACTACATTTGAAGAAACAGTCAAGCTGGGTGATAACAGAAGGTTAGAAGTGAAAGGGAAAGGGAGTATAAGATTGAAGATTGAAGGGAGAATTCATGTGATTTCTGATGTATATTTCATTCCAAATTTGAAAGACAATTTGTTGAGTATTGGTCAACTTCAACAAAAGGGTTTGAAGGTGGTATTTGAAGATGACCAGTGCAAGCTTTATCACAAAGAGAAAGGGTTAATAATAACTTCAAATATGGCCAACAACAGGATGTTTGCTGTCATGGCTACTCCAATCACTGAGAATTGTCTGCAAGTCAGTGCAACTGATGAAGCAGAAATGTGGCACAGGCGATTTGGACATCTAAGCTACAAAGGATTGAAACTCCTTGCACAGAAAGAGATGGTACGTGGACTGCCAGAAATTAAAGAACCTACTACAGTGTGTGGTGAATGTTAAGCAGGGAAGCAACATAGAGAGGAGATACCAAAGCATAGCAATTGGAGAGCTACTAGAAAGCTGGAACTGATCCATTCTGACATCTGTGGACCTATTACTCCACAATCTAGTGGAGGAAAGAGGTATTTTATATCATTCATAGATGATTTCACTAGAAAGGGATGGGTTTATTTCAATTCTGAAAAGTCTGCAGCCCTAGAAACCTTTAAGAAATTTAGAGTTATGGTAGAAAAGGAGTCTCAGTGTGCCATTAGTTGTCTTAGATCAGATAGAGGGGGTGAATATAACTCTAGTGAATTCAATGAATATTGTGAAACCAATGGCATTAGAAGACAATTAACTGCTGCATATACACCTCAGCAAAATGGTATTGCTGAGAGAAAAAACAGAACTGTAATGAACATGGTTAGAAGCTTGCTAAGTGAAGCTAAACTAGAAAAAACCTTTTGGGCTGAAGCCACCAAATGGGCATTTTATGTGTTGAATAGATGCCCTACCCTAGCAGTAAAGAACATGACACCAGAAGAAGCTTGGTCTAGCTGTAAACCCTCTGTTAAGCATTTTAAAGTGTTTGGATGTGTTGCTTATATGCATGTGCCTGATGTAAATAGAAAGAAACTTGATGAAAAAAGTACTAAGTGCATTTTCTTAGGTGTAAGTGAGGAATCTAAAGCTTATAGGCTTTATGATCCCAACACTAAGAGAATTGTAATAAGCAGGGACGTGGTTTTTTCTGAACAAGAAGTATGGAATTACAAGGAAGCAGAGAAGGGCAAGTCTACAAATGTTGTAATTACTGAAGAAGACTCCTCTGAGGAAGACAACAATGATGAGATTGTTGCTGATACTCCTGAAACCAGTACACAAGGAGAGCTCAACAATCAACCCGCAGCAGTAACCGATGGAAGCAAGCATCAATCAGAATGATACAGAGACTGCAAATGTAACTACAAACAGTGGAAGAGTGATAGTTAACCCGAACTGGCATAAAGATTATGTAGTTGGATGCACTACAACCTGCAACACAGAGACATATGAAGACACTATACTTAGAAATCTGATGGTGTGTGAAGAGGGTGATCCTGTCAACTTTGAACAAGCAGTTAAGGAAGAAAAGTGGAGGAAAGCCATGGACTGTGAGATAGCATCCATTGAGAAAAATCAAACCTGGGAACTTGTGGACCTTCCTAGCAATGGAAAATGTATTGGAGTTAAATGGATCTACAAAACTAAATTCAATGAAGAAGGAAAGGTAGACAAATACAAAGCAAGATTAGTAGCCAAAGGGTATGCTCAAGAGCATGGAATTGACTACTCAGAAGTTTTTGCCCCTCTGGCAAGGTGGGAAACTATCAGGTGTATACTTGTTGTGGCTGTACATAATGGGTGGTGTGTGCACCAATTTGATGTTAAGAGTTCTTTCTTGTATGGTGAATTAGAGGAGGTGGTTCATGTAGATCAACCTAAGGGGTATGAGGTAAAGGGTCACGAAAACAAGGTTTACAGATTGAAAAAGGCCCTCTATGGACTAAAACAGGCTCCTCGGGCCTGGTACAACAAGATTGAAGGATACTTCAACAAGAAAGGATTTAGAAAGTGTGCTCATGAACACACTCTCTTTATCAAAGAAGGAGAAAACAGAAACTTGCTAATTGTGAGTCTCTATGTAGATGATCTAATCTACACTGGGAGTGATGCTACCATGATTGCAGAATTTAGAAAGTCCATGATGGAGGAATTTGATATGACAGACCTAGGAAAAATGAAGCATTTCTTAGGAGTTGAAGTCATTCAAGGAAAAGGCTACATTTTCATCACTGTAATACCCCAATTTTGTCCGCCTTCTTTTTGTCACTTGCTTTATTCAACTTGTTTTTCGAGATCACTCGGTTCCAAGTAGTTAGAATAGTGTTTTTTCTTAATTTTAAGCCAAATTCAATTATCTGTTCAATTACACTGAAATACCGTTACTTAAGCCAGGCATGCGCGTGAATGATCGATCTTTTCGCGCATTCTTCAGTTTAATCTCGATATTTGGGCCTAATCGAACCTAAGTGGGCTTATTTAAGTCGCTTTTCTCACTATTAGGCTTATCATTTTAGCTTGGGCCCACAAACGTGGTTCCAAGTTAATTTTTAGCGTTTATTGTTTAACGGACCTATTTTTTCTATTCGGGTCTCGTTCTAGCATGTTCATTTAGTTGGGCAGATTCACTTTTGTATTTGGTCCAATTTCTTCTCTTCATTATTTTTATTTTTTTCATTTAGTTTATCTTCAGTAATATATATAGTCAAAATGCCAAAAAATCTATTTAATTGTATTTACAATTTAAGAATGTCCAAGAGTCCAATATGTCCAAAAATACAAAAATAATAATACTAAAAAAATATAATAAAATCAGGAATAAAGTTAATATTACAATTGCTTGTCCAAAAAGTCCAAAACACAATAAACATAGAAAAAAGGAAAAAAAATAATAAGTAAACATTAGGAGCAATTAGTAATCTTTGGGTCTGTCATTGCTCTCCAAAACTTCTCAGCAAGCCCAATCTGCAGAAGCCCAGTCAAGCCCGGTCAAACGCAATTAATGCCTAGACCTAAATTTTCAATATAAATAAGCAATACAATCACAGTCAAAGGGGGGAGCAGACCTCGAAATTACCACTAAAAAAGGGATTAGGGTTTTACACTGAGACCCTAACCCCAAAACTGTGTTTGCAATATCCGGAAAAAGAAATAACAAAGAAAGCGTGAGATAGCAATCAGAGGCAGTCAAAGTTTTTCTCAAGTAACAGTAACCACACAGAGTTGTGATCCTTTGCTTTCAGGAATATAGGTTGGTAATGTTGTGTACTTAGAAAAATTTGAAAAATGTAGATATAGATCTTTGATTTGCTATGTGTTAGTTTATTGCTAAGTGTTCTGTAAATATCACTGCAAGTGTTATTCTTACTGCAATCCTTTTAAGATCATATATACGTGTCCAGCAACAAAAGATTAGGAACCAGTCGCTTTTTAATTCATGCACAGATCAAAAAAAAGGTATCAGATTCAGTCCAAAAATATGATAATTCAGAAACAAAAACCAGGAAAAAAACAGAAACGAAAATCAGAGGAGAAGAAGTGAAGAGAGCCATCCGTCACTTCGCCGGTGAGATTCCGGTCGTCTTCTCCGGCGGACTCACCGGCGAGTTCGCTGTTTTCCTCCCCCTCTCCATGGAACCACCACCCAACCACCGTCTCTCTCTCCGTCATTTCGTCTTCTCTCTCAGACCCGATCTCCCTCTCTCCCTCACTGAAACCACACCTCCTTCTCTCTCTCACCGAAACCACACCTCCCTCTCTCTCTCACCGAAACCACACCTCCCTCTCTCTCTCACCGAAACCACACCTCCCTCTCTCATCCATCACGCTCTCTCTCTCTCCCCAAACCGCCGGGAAAACCGCCCTCTATCCCTCCTCCATGAATCCCGGCGAGAAGCTCGCAAGAAAATCTCTCTCTCTCTCTCTTAGGATTGGCTGCGCGGCGCAGCAAGGTAGGAGGAGAAGGGAAATGAATTTTTTAGGGTTTGAAATTAGGGTTTGGGCTTATATGGGCCTCTGAAACTATTCATTTTTTTTAATATTCAGAATACTATTAACACCCCCTAATTCTATGCGTGTACCTCCCCTCACTTAAGCCCAGTTTCGCATACTGGGCTCCCATATGCGAACTGGGCTTGCTGTTTACACCCCCTGTTTAGTTATACCACTCCCCGTAACTAATGACACCCCCATTTTGCAATTTTTCACCTTTCTCTCGTTTTTTAATTCTCCTTCAACTCAAATAATTTCTCAATAAAAAAAACTTTGTTAATGGTTTTGCGAAGCCTCTGCTTGCATAATCATTAACAATGAGGAACTAGTGGTGATCACTTGGAGCCTTTGCTCAATTGATCATCATGAATGCCTAATTTTTCTAAATACTTCCAATAAATCAAAAAACTTTGTTAATGGTTTTGCGAAGCCTCTGCTTGCATAATCATTAACAATGGGGAACTAGTGGTGATCACTTGGAGCCTTTGCTCAATTGATCATCATGAATGCCTAATTTTTCTAAATACTTTCAATAAATCAAAAAACTTTGTTAATGGTTTTGCGAAGCCTCTGCTTGCATAATCATTAACAATGGGGAACTAGTGGTGATCACTTGGAGCCTTTGCTCGATTGATCATCATAAACGCCTAATTTTCCTAAAAAACTTTTCATTAAATCAAAAACTTTGTTATTGGTCCTGCGAAGCCTTTGCTTGCATGATTATTAACAATGGAGTGCTAATGGTGGTCACTTGGAGCTTTCGCTCGATTGATCATCATGAAAGCTCAATTTTCACAATTGAACAAAACAAAAACTAAAAACCTAGAACTACGTAGCTTTGAATTCTCCATCGCACCTGGAGATACGTAGGAGCGGATCCCCTCCGTCAAGCACAACGAACCAAAAACATTTTTCCTTTCAAAAAAACCAAAGCGGCTAACTCTCGTCGAGCGCCGCAAATAAAAATTTTCATTAAGTCTTTTTCAATTAAGAGGCAAATTCAAGTATTTTCCAAATCAACGTTTAAAATCACACGTTTAATTAAAGGTTCCCTTTCAGTAGAAAGGAGGTGTGGGGTGCTAATACCTTCCCCATGCCTAACCGACCCCCGAACCCAAATCTTCCGGTTTTCCAAAAGACCATCGGCCTTCCCAAAAAAGGTTTTTCTTCAATATTTTCCTTATAAAAAATATTGGTGGCGACTTCATTGTTTTAAAAAGTTGTAAACGAAGAAAATCCCTTGAGGACTTTTTCGGGCGCAACAGCTGGCGACTCCACTGGGGATTAAAATTTTCAAAAAGAGGGTCGAGCCTAATTAATTAAATATGTGATTTGTGTGTTTGATTTGAATATTTTATTTTGCCTCTATTCTTCTTCTTTCTCATACAAGCATTGTTGCATCCATATGCATTCGCCTCTTCCTCTTCTATGATGGTTTCATATCTACTTGATCGCATCTTTGCAACTCCACTGCATTCTCATATTGTCATGTTGCATTCATGTGTATTTATTTATTCTTCTTCTATGTTCGTTTCTCGCTTAAAATGGTAGATAGTCTCTCCTCTTATTCTCTTTGCTTATATGCTTCTTCCTTTCATGCATTCCCCCCAATCTAATCATGCTCCCTCTTCTTTGCTCCCTTTCTTGAGGTAAGCAACGCACTTGGTTGTTGTTAAAAACCCTAGGCTGGCTTATTTGATATGAAACCCTAGGGTAGACGACATGTTATTATTTGCTTCTGTTTGGACTGTTCTGGGTTTTCATTTGCAGGTGGGGAAGGGTAGTTATTCCTAAGTATCGTGCCCTCAACACACACTTCACACCCTATACTTGTGAGCGTTGAGTGGGGCCTAAAACCCAAGGTCTGAACAAAAACCTAGGAGAGTGGGAACGACTAGTGGATCGCCATTCGTAGCCACTTTGTGCGTATGGCTCTCATGAAAGTTCCGCCCAAGAGTACGCTTTGTCATGATGCCTCACACTCGGTAGCTTTCTACGATTGTGGGTGTCATCATGAGAAAGACTTTAGCTCTTGGTTGCCATTGTAAGGAAGTGATTAGAACCTACATGAGAGGATCACCCTTTTCGTCGACTTTAGACCCTAGGATTCCCACCCTTCGTAGGACACAAGGGGCATACCAAATTGTGTGTTGCATTGTAATCTAGGCATTTTTTCAAAAGGAGAAGGAGATTTTTCAAAAAAGAAAATAGAGAAAGAGCTGCCGTCGTAGCCTTTCTTTTGCCGGTCCATACAGGGCAGCATGTGGTTCACTCTTTTAAAAAAAAAAACAGAGAGAAAGAGCTGCAGTTGTAGCCTTTCCCTTACTGGGTCCATATGAAGCCACGTACGGCCCGCATTTTCCAAAAAAAACTTGAATCATTGCCAATAAAACCTCTTTCATTTATCTTGCATAGAGCATCATCATCATGCATACATCATCATTTGCATTGCATAAAACAAAAACTCGATAAAATTCATACATGCATTTTTCTCTATCTCATTAAGGTTTGTGTCTTATGAGGGGCGCGTCTCATGCATTATTGTTTTCATTTTTCACGCATCATGAAAAAATAAACATTAACGTCTCATTTCACATGCATCTCCATTCAATATCTCTCATACATTAGGAAAGTAATTGTAAGCATCACACATTTCATTTTCATTACATAAGAAAAATGAAAACCATAAGCAATCATCATCCGCATTGCATAAGCATCTCATTCATAATCATGAACAAAAATCATCATCAAATTCATTCAAAATATAGCACTCATGCATCATTTCATTAACCTTATCACTTTGTTCGAATACATCATCTCCCCCTGCATGCATCCTTTCGAAACAAAGAAAAATTTTCTCATGTGATGGCTTAATGGGTAGAAGTGCACCTTTGAACGACGAAGGGTAATATCTCAAATTTGTTTGTCGACTACAAATTTGAGATGTTACTCTACGATATCAGGGCACTTTGACCCAGTCACACGTGTTTTATTTTCAAGTAGGAAATTAAGTTGAGTCAACTAATTGTTGAAACGTTTCAGTATATTGTGTGAAGTATTGAGTCAGGATCCACTCAATGTTTCATGCAGGTTACTCAGGGTAACGACAATCAGTTGCCTCATATCACCATTCTTGCATCTTTCATCATTCAAAAGAAAGGGGAAGGGGCGTTGGCATTTCATACTTTGCCTTGCCTCTAAAAAATCATCATTTAGGAAAAAAGCATCATCCTTGCACCTCTTATCATTCAAAAGAAAAGGGGGCATCGCCATTTCATATTTTGTCTTGCCTCTATAAAAATCATTCTCAAAGGAAACATCATTCTTGCATCATTCATCATCCAAAAAGGCATCGGCATTTCATATCTTGTCTTGCCTCTATAAAAATCATTTTGAAAGAAGCATCGTTCTTGCATCATTCATCATCCAAAAATGCATTGGCATTTCATATTTCGTCTTGCATAAAAAGAAAACATCAAAAAAAAAAGGGCTTTTAGAATAATCACACTTTTCAAGTGAACATGCTTTCATGCATTTCATTTTCATCATGTATGCATCATAATGTTTTCATCCATGCATTGCATACAACAAAAATGTTGTGATGAGAGACGAGATGTTCTTGCAAAGTAATCTTTCTTTTTTGGAAAAGTTTACCCTCACTCATTTGCAAACTCAAGGTGTTCCAAGGCCCTCGGTTTTTCACATCAATAGCTCATTTGTATTTCCTTCAAAAAAAGGCATTGCATCTCATCCATTCCATGATAAAAAGTCAAAACAGTTTATCAAAAGTTTTTATATCATGTTTTAACCAATGTTAACTCTCTGTGAAGCGTTCTTCTAGTAAGCATGCATGCCACGTGCAGGTTCTCTTGTTTGAGTCAGTCAATTTCCTTCATTTATCATCATTCCCCATCCAAGTCTAAACCCGCCCCGTCCACCCCTAAAGCGCATATTTTCTCCCATCAGTACATACTTGACTTTTTGGTTCATTCTCGCTAACACTTTAAGTCCTCCATCCATGCCGGGCAGTGCAGTGATCACTAATTTCCTTGTCAGTATCATATTCCTTTAGTGCAAGTCTTTCTAAAAAAAATATATATAATAAATAAAATAAAATAAAATAAGCTCGCTAGGTTGAAAACCCGCAAAGGGCGGCCTAGGTAGAAAAGAGCGTCCGGTGGATTGAAAACTCGCAAAGAGCAGTCCAGGCAAAAATTAGGGCACAAAAAAAGGGAGGAAAAGAAAAGAGCAAGCACATGAAGGTAGATAAATTATTGTCCTAAAGTTAAGTCTTACAGAAATAAGCAATCGGGATTTGAAATGAAGTTTGGTCATCTCTCCATACCCTCAAAAACCTAAAATCCCAAAAAATCCCTTTCCTACCCCTCTTAAGCCAAAGATTCAAAATCACAAAAATACCCTTTGTTACCCATCTTAAGCCAAGAAAAGCCCAAGATATCTCCATCACCCTAGACGAGGGTTAATTCCACATCAAAGATGGTATATCATTTCCACCCTAGACGAAAGGAAAGAAAATTCACAAAAGGAGGGGAATAACAAAGTTTCAAAAAGGAGAAATCCCAAAACAAAGAAATGAAGACAAAGGGAGTATAAATTAAGAGTCAATACATTTTGTCATGAAGCATAAGAGCTCCCCTTCCAAAAAGGCCCTCAAATTCAATGAGTTCAATCATTTCCCCTTTCAAAAAAAAAACCCTCAATTCATTAGGTTTAACCATCTTTTCTTTCACAAAACCTTCAAGCACCTCATCAAACCTAATAACCATTTCCTTCATAAACCATTGACCATCGGCCAACACCGAACAGGACCCATCCTCCCCATCAACCCCAAACACTTCATTAAACTCAACCATCCCCTTCTCCACATCACAACCCTAGAAAGTCCATTCCGATCAATGACTAATTGCTTTCGTTCTCTCAAGTGTTAATCTTAGGACAAATAAGTTTATCCATTTACGACGTGTTTACTCAAAAAGCAAAAACAAACAAGCAGAAAAAAGAAAGCTGCTCAAAAAAAAAGAGAAAAGAAAAAACAAACAATCAAAGAAGGACTTGCACTCCAAGATGCATTAAAACAAGGTTTAGTGGTCACCAAGTGGAGCCTCTCCTCATACTAAAAAGTCAAAACTTTCATTGCATTTGAAGTTGTTTTTAAAGAGAACCAAAAGTGTGTACTAGGGGGCATTCCATTCACCTCTCACTCCGCTCAACTTTGGGGAGGCTTGTTCATTGTCCACCCCATTCATATATCACCCTCAGCTCATAACCATCACCATAACTCTGTCGTCTTTCACAACCTCACTCAAAGAAACCATTTGAAATGTCATTCGAGAGTGGGGCAAATGCGTTCCCATTCCTTCACCTCATTCATTCCTATAAAACCTCACCGGGGCAATTTCTCAACTCACTATCCTAAACGAGGCCTTGTCATTCTAATTGGGGCAGCTTTGTCCTTGTTATGACTGGGGCAACATCAAACTTTATGGGTTGAGACAAAATCTCTTCTGCTCCACCCTTCATTTCAAAAGCCGAAGCATTCCCAATTCATCATCTTCTACACCCCTAATTGTTGTCACCACTAGACAGGGGCAAGCTATTCACTCATCAAAGACCTGAATTGGGGCAATATTGTATCTCTTGATCCCTCATGAGCTTCGGCAATAACCATGTCCATCATTCCTTCACTTGCCATAAATGTCCATGCCCTAAACCAATGCCAAGCTAGCTGACTCATTCATTCACATTTGCACTCCTATGCATGCTTACTAGACGATGCTTCAAGAAGAGAGAACACAAGTTGTTTACGTGATATCTAAAATTCAGTCATCATGGAAAGAAAGAGAAAACAAGTGAGATTGTTTGTAAATAAAAACCTTGAGAACACCAGAGTTTGAATCAAATGCAATCTTTCAACAGAATGGTCAATAATCATCTCAATTCCTTGCATCCAAAGTCTCATATCTCATCATCACCAAAATGTACACCTCATGCATCTAGGCATTTCAATCTATTCATTATGGCATATGCATCAAAGCATTACATTTGCATCTTCACATTTTGTGCATTCATCCCATAGCAAAAAGCAAAAAAACGGTCCACGTCAGTTGCATCATACTAATACTTGCATTTCATAGAAAAAAATAGTAAAGAAGAAAAAGCAGAAATCTTTTCATTGCATTGGCATCATATTAATGCTAGCATTCTCATAAAAGAAAAAGAACAAAAATCATTGCATCAAACATCAGAGCATTGCATCATATTTGCATTTCATAGAAGAAGCAAAAAGAAACAAACAGAAGTTAGAATAGGAGCATTCCATTCATCAAAGCATCAATCACCGCATACACTTGCATTCAAACATCAAAGCATTCGCATTTCATAAACTACAAAGAAGAAGCGAGTACAAAAGAACAAAAGCATTCCATAATATTCAAGACATCAATCATGGCATATGTTTGCATTACATGTGTCATTCATTGCATTGCTAAGCAAAATGTGGACGAACACAAGATGTTAATCCTCATGCCTAGTTCCAAGAATCAGCACGACAAGTGTTCATTTACTGCTTCCTTTCTAGCAAACCAAGCATTCATCAGATATAGACAAAACAGAAAAAGTGTCTCACCAAAATCAATCATTCATCATTCTCATATCATCCATACCATTCATCACTCCATAGCATCAAACAGTACATTACGCTTTCAAATTCGCATCTAGAGCGAAAGAATAACAAAAGAAAAGAGGATGAAAAATCAAACCGAAGAAACATCCCACCAAAATCAATCATTGCATTCATATGCACCCAAATACCCAAGTGCATGCATTTCATGCACCATCCAAGAGAAAAGTTACTCGGGCCAGAGAGTCCCAAAAATCTCATTTTTAGAAAATCACCATCAAAGACAGAGTTCGTAAACTCCATCACACCAGAGTTCGTAAACTCCATCAACCCAGAGTTCGTAAACTCCATCAGCACAGAGTTCGTAAACTCCATCAACCCAGAGTTCGTAAACTCCATCAGCACAGAGTTCGTAAACTCCATCAACACGAGTTAAGTAAACTCCATCAAAGCACGCGAGTTCGTAAACTCCATCAACCGCGAGTTAGTGAACTCCCGCGAGTTAGTGAACTCCTTCCACGAGATCACAACATCGTTATGCGAGCACGCGATGGATCCATCGAACCGTTAAGTCGCCGGATTAGCCGTGTCACCTAAGGCACATCGTAAATCCATCGATCAAATTAGTTACGGACACGATGTTGATCGGCGCTCGAAAAGGCCACCCCCGAGTTCGTAAACTCCATCAACCTAGAGTTCGTAAACTCCATCAACCCGAGTTCGTAAACTCCATCAACCCGAGTTAGTGAACTCCCCACGAGTTAGTGAACTCCTTCCACGAGATCACAACATCGTTATGCGAGCACGCGATGGATCCATCGGACCGTTAAGTCGCCTTCGGATTAGTTGTGTGTCACCTAAGGCACAAGCGTAAATCCATTGATCAAATCGATTCGGACCGATGTTGATCGCGCTCGAAAAGGCCACCCCAAAGCTCGGACTCGACAAGAGTCCGTTAGAAGGTTTTAGGCAACCTCCGAATTCCCAATTTACCGCTTTTTCCAATTTACCGCTTTTTCCAATTTACCTCTTTTCCCAATTTATTGCTTTCTCGTTAACACGACAAGTGTTAACCCCTCTCTCAAAAGGAAAATAACAAAAAATTTACAGGCGGACAAAATTAGTATTATTTCTATATCTTTATTTCCATTTCACCAACAAATATGAAAAGGCCAATTCATATATCTTGGCGAAATGTGAAATAAAGAGGGGCAGCTGTAATACCCCAATTTTGTCCGCCTTCTTTTTGTCACTTGCTTTATTCAACTTGTTTTTCGAGATCACTCGGTTACAAGTAGTTAGAATAGTGTTTTTTCTTAATTTTAAGCCAAATTCAATTATCTGTTCAATTACACTGAAATACCGTTACTTAAGCCAGGCATGCGCGTGAATGATCGATCTTTTCGCGCATTCTTCAGTTTAATCTCGATATTTGGGCCTAATCGAACCTAAGTGGGCTTATTTAAGTCGCTTTTCTCACTATTAGGCTTATCATTTTAGCTTGGGCCCACAAACGTGGTTCCAAGTTAATTTTTAGCGTTTATTGTTTAACGGACCTATTTTTTCTATTCGGGTCTCGTTCT
Organism: Oxytropis ochrocephala; assembly: GCA_020916435.1. Taxonomy (NCBI): domain Eukaryota; kingdom Viridiplantae; phylum Streptophyta; class Magnoliopsida; order Fabales; family Fabaceae; genus Oxytropis; species Oxytropis ochrocephala. The sequence goes on from CM037090.1 coordinate 73,251,052, forward strand.
AGCATGTTCATTTAGTTGGGCCCGATTCACTTTTGTATTTGGTCCAATTTCTTCTCTTCATTATTTTTATTTTTTTCATTTAGTTTATCTTCAGTAATATATATAGTCAAAATGCCAAAAAATCTATTTAATTGTATTTACAATTTAAGAATGTCCAAGAGTCCAATATGTCCAAAAATACAAAAATAATAATACTAAAAAATATATAATAAAATCAGGAATAAAGTTAATATTACAATTGCTTGTCCAAAAAGTCCAAAACACAATAAACATAGAAAAAAGGAAAAAAAATAATAAGTAAACATTAGGAGCAATTAGTAATCTTTGGGTCTGTCATTGCTCTCCAAAACTTCTCAGCAAGCCCAATCTGCAGAAGCCCAGTCAAGCCCGGTCAAACGCAATTAATGCCTAGACCTAAATTTTCAATATAAATAAGCAATACAATCACAGTCAAAGGGAGAGGACCTAAATTACCACTAAAAAGGGATTAGGGTTTTACATCGAGACCCTAACCCCAAGCTGTGTTTGCAATATCAGGAAAAGAAATAATAACAAAGCGAGATAGCAATCGAGGCGGTCAAAGTTTTCTCAAGTAATGATAACCACACGAGTCGTGATCCTTTGCTTTCAGGAATATAGGTTGGTAATGTTGTGTACTTAGAAAAATTTGAAAAATGTAGATATAGATCTTTGATTTGCTATGTGTTAGTTTATTGCTAAGTGTTCTGTAAATATCACTGCAAGTGTTATTCTTACTGCAATCCTTTTAAGATCATATATACGTGTCCAGCAACAAAAGATTAGGAACCAGTCGCTTTTTAATTCATGCACAGATCAAAAAAAGGTATCGATTCGGTCAAAAATATGATAATTCAGAAACAAAAACCAGGAAAAAAACAGAAACGAAAATCAGAGGAGAAGAAGTGAAGAGAGCCATCCGTCACTTCGCCGGTGAGATTCCGGTCTTCTTCTCCGGCGGACTCACCGGCGAGTTCGCTGTTTTCCTCCCCCTCTCCATGGAACCACCACCCAACCACCGTCTCTCTCTCTCCCTCATTTCGTCTTCTCTCTCGGACCGATCTCCTCTCTCCTCTCCGAAACCACACCTCCTTCTCTCTCTCACCGAAACCACACCTCCTCTCTCTCTCACCGAAACCACACCTCCTCTCTCTCTCACCGAAACCACACCTCCTCTCTCATCCATCACGCTCTCTCTCTCCCCAAACCGCCGGAAAACCGCCTCATCCTCCTCCATGAATCCCGTGAGAAGCTCGCAAGAAAATCCCTCTCTCTCTCTTAGGATTGGTGCTTGTGCGCAAGAAGGTAGGAGGAGAAGGGAAATGAATTTTAGGGTTTGAAATTAGGGTTTGGGCTTATATGGGCCTCTGAAACTATTCAGCTTTTTTTAATATTCTGAATACTATTAACACCCCTAATTCTATGCGTGTACTCTCCTCACTTAAGCCCGGTTTCGCATCTTGGGCTCCCATATATCTGAACCGGGCTTCTTTGTTTACACCCCCTTGTTTAGTTATACCACTCACCGTAACTAATGACACCCCATTTTGCAATTTTTCACCTTTCTCGCGTTTTTAATTCTCCTTCAACTCAAATAATTTCTCAAAAAAAAACTTTGTTAATGGTTTTGAAGCCTCGCTTGCATAATCATTAACAATGAGGAACTAGTGGTGATCACTTGGAGCCTTTGCTCAATTGATCATCATGAATGCCTAATTTTTCTAAATACTTCCAATAAATCAAAAAACTTTGTTAATGGTTTTGCGAAGCCTCCGCTTGCATAATCATTAACAATGGGAAACTAGTGGTGATCACTTGGAGCCTTTGCTCAATTGATCATCATGAATGCCTAATTTTTCTAAATACTTTCAATAAATCAAAAAACTTTGTTAATGGTTTTGCGAAGCCTCCGCTTGCATAATCATTAACAATGGGAAACTAGTGGTGATCACTTGGAGCCTTTGCTCGATTGATCATCATAAACGCCTAATTTTCCTAAAAACTTTTCATTAAATCAAAAACTTTGTTATTGGTCTGCGAAGCCTTTGCTTGCATGATTATTAACAATGGAGTGCTAATGGTGGTCACTTGGAGCTTTCGCTCGATTGATCATCATGAAAGCTCAATTTTCACAATTGAACAAAACAAAAACTAAAAACCTAGAACTACGTAGCTTTGAATTCTCCATCGCTTTGGAGATACGTAGGAGCGGATCCTCCTCAAGTCAACAACGAACCAAAAACATTTTTCCTTTCAAAAAAACCAAAGCGGCTAACTCTCGTCGAGCGCCGCAAATAAAAATTTTCATTAAGTATTTTTCAATTAAGAGGCAAATTCAAGTATTTTCCAAATCAACGTTTAAAATCACACGTTTAATTAAAGGTTCCCTTTCAGTAGAAAGGAGGTGTGGGGTGCTAATACCTTCCCCATGCCTAACCGACCCCCGAACCCAAATCTTCCGGTTTTCCAAAAGACCATCGGCCTTCCCAAAAAAGGTTTTTCTTCAATATTTTCCTTATAAAAAATATTGGCGGCGACTTCATTGTTTTAAAAAGTTGTAAACGAAGAAAATCCCTTGAGGACTTTTTCGGGCGCAACAATCACCCAACAGAAGTATGCAAGGGATATCCTGAGTAAGTTTGGCATGTCTGATAGCAAGCCAGTGGTAAATCCAACTACTGCAGGAACTAAACTTGACAGAGATGAGAATGGCACTCTGGTAGACCCTACTGCATTTAAACAAGTTGTAGGCAGTCTCATGTACTTAAATGCAACCAGACCTGACCTAATGTACTCAGTGGCAGTAGCTAGTAGGTACATGGAGAGACCAACTGAGAAGCATCTTGTAGCAATCAAGAGGATTATGAGGTATCTCAAGGGAACCTGTGAAATGGGCTTGCTGTACAAGCAGAAACTAGAACAACAGATCAAAGCCTACTGTGACTCTGATTATGCAGGAGATTTAGATGATAGAAAGAGTACTTCAGGGTTTGTGTTTCTTCTAAGTGATGCTGTTGTGTCCTGGTCCTCAAAGAAACAACCTATAGTCACTCTTTCAACCACTAAAGCAGAATTTGTATCTGCTGCACATTGCATCTGCCAAGGTATTTGGTTAAAGAGAATTGTCAATGAGCTAGGACTTGAGCAAGAAGAATGTCTAACCGTGCAGTGTGATAACATCTCTACCATCAAACTGTCAAAGAATCCAGTTTTGCATGGTAGAAGCAAACACATAGACATTAGATTTCATTTCCTAAGAGACATGTGCAGAGATGGTAAACTTGAACTGGTGTTCTGTGCTTCACAAGATCAAATTGCAGATATCATGACTAAAAGTGTGAAGAATGAGAGCTATGTGAGACTTAGAAGAGCTCTTGGAGTAGTGACTCTACAAGAAGTTGAAGAATTGAAGAACTAATTGAAGACAGCATCTGCTGAATGTGTCCTACTTGTGTAGTAAACTGATACTGTTACAGTATGCAGTTTGAGAGAAGGTGTAAAGAATAGGTGTTTTTAGTAATTTCGTGTGTTGGGCCTTGAGTCGGTTCAGCCCATTTCATGCTTTGGCCCATTTATGGGCTTGTAACTCTTCTTGTTAGTTATAACAGAATCTGTTATAACAGTATAAAGTCTTTGTATATAAACTGAGTTGCTAAGTGAATAAATCAAGAGATTGCAGCAAATTGCTCAATCCATGCAAATTGTACTTTACAAGAAGAACTAAATGACTTCTACTACAATAAGAAAGAAAAAAGAACTATATATAGGATCCCTCTCTCGCAAACCCTTCTGAACCAAAACTCCTTTTTGGGCCTTACATTAACAAGAAACGACATAGAGACAGAAAAAGCACAAGCTTCCAACCAGTCTAAACACACCCCCTCCTACTCTAAACACACCCCATAAGGGTGTGAAAAGACCAAAAGACCTATTTTTTTTCAGAAATTTTCACCTGTTCGAACACGGGGCTTCGAACAGGTTCGAACGAGACCGTTCGAGTGTGTTAAATATGGACAGACACCCCGGGCGTTTTTCACTGTTCGAATAGGTCATACGAACGAGTTCGATGGTGGTCATGCGAACATGGTCGAATTATGTTGTTCGAACAAGTCTTCGCTTGCAGATTCGCTGCGAAAGATAGCAGTATTGGACGCCTCAGATTCCACCGACAGTTTTAATCAACGGTTTACAATCAGTCAAATGTGTCAGATAAATGAGTGGATGTAAATACCTTTGGAAATTGTGCCTGAACGGATAGAATTTAAACGGCTCAGATTTGTGATCTAAAAATGAAATCAACGGCTGACATTTCACCACGCCTATTATAAAAGGGGTTCACATCCTCAGACCTTCTTCACCAAACCCTAATCTGCTTCTTCCCAACCCAGCTGCTTCTTCACCAAAACCTTGTCTCCTTCTTCCCAACCCAGCTGAAATGGAATGGCAATTGTGCTCAACCCAAGACTAAACGACAAATTCCTAATGACCTTCACCTGATGGGATTGTCTACCACCGACGAACATGGTGTTGTGTTTCGTTGTCCTAACCATGTCTTCTGCAGGATGAGTAAGGACATCACCTTCGCCCAACTGAAGGAAAAGGCTGAGAGGAAGATTCGTCCAGAGGGAGCGTGGCGTAAAGACGTGGAGCGTATACGTTTCAAAAAGTTCAATTGTAGAGATGATGGGGTGCCCAAAGATTCATCATGGAGATCCGAAATGACGACGACGTCCGCGCAATGATGGAACATCTAGCTAACGTCCGATGGGGCGACAGATCTTAGAGTTGTACGTGGACACAATACGAACTGCAGAAGAGGTCATGCATCTTCTTCAACCACCACCACCCGCACCACAACAACCCATACTTACGCACCTCTGTAAAGTTGACTATGAGATGACGATGCCGTGCGACTCCATACCTGGTGGGTTGGTTCATGGTCGTGAAACTAAAAATTTCAGGCTTAAGAACAACATCACATTCGCAGAAATTGAAAGAAAAAGCGATAAAAATGTGAAACTAGATGGTGTTCAGCAAGAAATTAAAAAAATCGAATGTGAATCCCCCTACGTCAGCAGCTGGAACCCACGTAATCGTATTCAGAAGTGCCTTAAGCCTATCAAGAATGACGAAGACGTTCGTCAAATGTTTGAGAAACATGAAGAATTCAAGGTTTCATTGAACCTTATCTCGAATTGTTCGTCGAAACACGAGAATCATCGAAGAAATCCGTAGTAGAATTAGAGGTAGTAGTAGTAGTTCTAAGTAGAACTAGATTGTATTTTGTTTTCTGTCGTTTCGTTTTAAATTTCCTATCCTTGTATTTTTGCAATTTGTGTTTTTAATTTCTGTTCTTATCCAATATTAAATCCTGTTCAACTTTTTTATTTTACCGTAATTGTTACCGTAATGACAATAAATTTGCGCCAACGTAAAAGGAATTTCAAATTAAAAACCAAATGAAACAAAGTAGTTAAATTATACAAAAAAACTAAACAAATATCCCCTATGACATATCCCTCTGGGTGTGCGCCTCCTCCTCTCTCATACACATTCCCAAACCTCCTCCTAAACCCACGGAAGGGGTTGAGCGACCTCTTGATGCTTATTTGAAACATGCTCCGATCGGCTCGGGACATGATCATCGATGGCCCCATCAATGTCATCAACCAAATCAATCACTCGTAGCATCTCATCAACCAAATAACATAACATAACATTATTACTTAAATAAATAGAATATTAAGAAACATTATCATGCAATTAACATAAAAGACACGCACCACAATCGACATCGGGCTCATCGCAAGTGCGATAATGCTCGGGGAAGAGAAAGGGATGTGAGACCCTAGAGTACCATGGAAAGTAGCCCGCGCACCGTGTTTGAGGAGTACGGCACACGGGAGGCCCCGCGCCACCAAGTGGTCCTCAAGCTGTGTCCACCTCTCATCACACTCGGTGAGGGTGCAGACGGCCCCCGGTAGAGAGTCCGGGATCCTCGGAATGTGTTGGACCCGCCCAAACCGTCTCGAGCACTCGATCGGCAAGTGACGCATCATGCGACCACCACTCCGAATGAACCCTCCGAACTGGCCGGCTCCTCAAAGTGGTCTCACCGCCTATGGGTGTAGGGGTCCTGTGTCACCTCCTCACGGTGCAGCGGTGCCTAGGCATAATCGATGGTATGTGACTTGATGCCCCTGGGGACATCATCGCACAACCATTTCTTCGCCGTGTGGCTACTACTCATCATACTCTGGGTGCTCCACCCAAGAGGAAAAGTTCACACTGGAAGTGCTCAAAGATCCAAGCCTGTAATGAACATATCATTGGTTGATTATTAATCTGAAAGTAACACTAAAGCAAACTTAAAAGTAAAGAATATGTTTCATACACAAGTAAAGGAAGATGACCAAAGCAATCTTCTTGGTCTTCTTCCTTGTAGCATCCTTGGTGATCATAGAGATGGGCGGGGCCATGGCCCTCAAAGAATAGTCTCCAATCGCCTCCAAATCCATCAAGATACCAAGGTAGTAAGCTTAACCTTGTTGCTCGACTTGTCGGCAAACAAGGTGCAACCCAAAAGATACAAACATGTAGGCCCTAGCGGCATGGTCCCACCGCCCTCGCCTATGGTCGGGTGGTACACCCTATCCTCGACCATACGAGCCCAACGAGACGAAGCCACGGCCGAAAGTCCGGCAAAGAAAGCATCCTCGGTGTGGCACCGAAAAAGTCAACCAAAGCCACCGCCGCCCCCGCCATGAAGTCGGGCACGGCATGTCATAGAACCCGCGATAATGGGGATGTGCGGCGGTGGGATACATCATCAAGGGTGATGCTCATCTCACCACTGGGAAGGTGGAATGATGATGTATCCGGCCGCCAACGCCTATGAATGCGTTCAGCAACCCCTTGTGGAGAATGGGAAGCCAAGCCCAACCAAGGAACCAACCACAGAAGCCGCCGAGTGTCCCTAATCGCACATGAAACACCGTCGTGAACAGTCCATGTGGGATTGGTCTGTAAATCCGCCGCACTGCATTCGTAAATGACACAATAAGCCAAAACATTCAACAACTTAATAAACAAATTTACAACACTCAACTATAAAATAATAACTTACGCCGAATAAAAATCGGTGAGGATATGCCCGTATGTGGGCAAGAGCAGAACCATCTTACGGTCCACCAGAAATGGGAATGTCGCCACAATGCAGCAGCAGCCTCCCGAGGCTCAAAGAACCTCCTCCTCACGAGGCTCGCAGCCTCCTCCCTCATGATGCCTAGAAGATGAAGGCCTAGCAGCAGATGAAGGCCTAGCGGACGAAGGCCTAGCGGATGAAGCGGTCGGCCAACTCATAGGCGGAAATTGAGCATCACGCCAATATCCCGCCAATATCCTCCGGAAGTGGGGAGGAGGAACATCAACCCTACCCCTACCCCCGCAGCACGACCCACAGCTCGGGAGGGTTCACCGGCTTCTTCCTCCTTTTGCGGTTTGAAACCGTAGGAGGTGGCCGACCGGCTCGCTCGAGATGGTTCATTTGCATGACCACCTCTACTCCTCACCATATCCAAACAACAATCAACAGAACCAATTCAATCAAATTAACGAGAACCAAACAGAATCAGCCGAAAGTTCATCGTCAAACGATCGCTCGACGGCTACATGCGAACTCGCTCGCACAACCACGCCGAACAAGTCGGTTTGATTTACAAAATATAAGCGGTTCGAATGAGGTTGCTCGAACGGTGTTCGCACAACCTCATTCGAACACCTTCGCTTTCATGTGTTCGATGGTGCTCGTTCGAACGAACAATTCGCGTAATGAAAAAAAAAACCGAGAATGAGCGTAGGGGAGAGGCATACCTTGAAGAAAATGGAACGAATAGAGAGAGTGAGAGGAGGCGAAAATAACCTGTGTGCTCTTGAGAGTGTTGGTGGAGAAGATTGAGTGAGAGATTGAGTGAGATTGAGTGAGTTGGGAGAATGTGAGTGAGAGGAAAGGGAGGTTTAGGGTTCGTAGGAGGAGGAGGGGAGAATGAGAGACGGGGGAGAGTGAGAAGGGGGGGAGGGGTGTGGGTTTTTTTGTTTTTTTGAAGGGGGTAATTTTGGAAATAAAATTTTGATAGGGTGTGAATAAGTAGGGGGGGGGGTGTGGGGAAAGTAATAACCTGCATTTTTTTTCTCAAAGTCCATACAACCCAACGTATGCTCTGGATAACCACAAGAGACATAGTTATAACCTTTCTCGAAATCAACCTTAAGGATTAAACATTCATTCATCTTTTCTTATTACTGCAGGATACACTATCTCATTGAATACCACAACTCAATCCCGAATTTGTCTTCCTTGTAAGAATATCGATCTGCATTTAAAAATCACATTATGAAAAACCTTCTTTGAGGATGATCCCCCTTTTTTGGAACTAGAGATAAAAAAAAAAAAAAAGCATTATGGCATTAGGTAATTTGGCAGTGTGTTGAAATTCTACTACGTTGTGATGTCCTTCACCTTACCTCATAACATTTACTAATAAAGTAAAGAAGTGAAGATTTAATCCATGGGGACATGGACTTTTATCTCCATCACACCCCATATTTTATCGTTTTCTTCTTCTGAAAAGGGTGCAAGCAAAACAAGATTATCTGCTACGTTAATCTTTTGGAAGTCAATACCACTGAGAAGAGGCCTGAGAGTTGAGTTCGAGTTGTCACGTGTGTTTAAGTCAGTACAACTATGAAGCCCCGATACTTCAAAAATGGCAACGTACTCGTGTCGGATACGTATCTTATAACATCCCAGACTGCTTCCAGAAGTGTCGACTACCCCCACGAACCAACACGAGTCTTTTCAGCATGCTTTGTCCTCACTTGCATGCTTTCCGGAAAACTTCCCAGAAGGTCACCTATCCCACTACTACTCCAAGCCAAGCACGCTTAACTATGGAGGTCTTATGGGATGGGCTTCCGAAAAGAAGATGCATCTTGTTGGTAGTCCAAATCAATTCTTTTAAGCCTTCCTTCAACTGTACAGTCCCATACCTGCACAGCCTCAGGATCCCTCTCATTCCGGTGCGTATTCGGTACATTCACGCGCCCCTTCGCTTTGAAGCTCCCAAGAGCCGCTCTTTGCCATGCCACCTTTTTGGGCACCGACGATCACTCCCCGCCCTTGTCAGCCCCGGATGTCACATGCCCACCAGCTTCCGCTTGGTTCGTCCCCGAACCACACCGTACTGAGAGAGGTCTGCTGCTCTGATACCATTTATAACATCCCAGACTGCTTCCAGAAGTGTCGACTGCCCCCACGAACCAACACGAGTCTTTTCAGCATGCTTTCACTTGCATGCTTTCCGGAAAACTTCTCAGAAGGTCACCCATCCCACTACTACTCCAAGCCAAGCACGCTTAACTATGGAGGTCTTATGGGATGGGCTTCCGAAAAGAAGATGCATCTTGTTGGTATAAGTAGTCCAAAATGAATTCTTTTAAGCCTTCCTTCAACTGTACAGTCCCATACCTGCACAGCCTCAGGATCGCTCTCATTCCGGTGCGTATTCAGTTCATTCACGCGCCCCTTCGCTTTGAAGCTGCTAGGAGCCGCTCTTTGCCATGCCACCTTTTTGGGCACCGACGATCACTCCCCACCCTCGTCAGCCCCGGATGTCACATATCCGATATCGATACGCACCCGATACTTCCCGATACGTATCCAAAGAGTATCCAATAATTTTTTAATTCTTTTTAAAAAATATTTCACCTGATACTTTTCAGATACTTCTTGGATACTTCTTACCAACGAATGATACTTCTCAGATACTTTTTCGATACCTCTTACCAACTAAGCACATGATTGTCACTCATATATGATACATTTTAATACCTCAATAACTAAAAGACAAAATTATATCTTTTTTCGTAACACAATCATAGAAGAAGTAAGACATTGTGATATGGGTGACATAAATATATGTAATCATCTCTACGAATTATACAGTTTCAGGTAGTCTCAGTTACTTGTTCGCCCCTACTTCTTATGACTAGTCACTCATACATATATGTGTCGGTTGTCCTCTTCCTTTCCTCCATATATTTTTTTTGATTTTTTTATCTATTTGTGCAAAAAAATTCATCTTTATAAAATACTATATTTCTGTTTTTCATCTTTGTTTTTTTTTCTAATTGTGTTTCTATTCCATTTTTTTTTTGTATATTTTTATATATTTAAATTTTAATTTAATCTTTTTATTAAAGTATCTCAGCCGTGTGGTATTTTGATTTTCAAAATTTTCCCGTATCCCCGTATTCGTACGTAGCGTATGCCGTATCGTATTGCGTATCGGGGCTTCGTAGCTGTACAAAAATACGTACACATTTTCCTTTAGCTATTGTAGTGCCCGTGTGGGGGGCATGTGGTCTTTGAATTTCTATTCTGTTTATAGTGACCAAAAAAATTATTCAAATTACCAATTTGGCTTCTATGAGATTATATATGCAAATTGACTATTTTTGACTTCATATTCTTTAAGTAACCAACACCAACGTTCTAACCATCATTTCTTAATCCCTTCCCTTAAAAAAATTCCACATCAAAGATATATAATTGGTAGTTGTTAATAATTTATTACCGGGGATCAACTTATTTCCAAGAGCAAATCTTGTAAGAGTTATTCGACTTAATATCTCTTTGCGCACATTAAATTTAATCAATCCAACTACCGAATTAATAGTTCTAATTGAGTTGATCAAAGAAGTTCAATTCACAGTATATTATACTTTTTAAAATATAACTAAAATATGGACTACGATATACTATAGCTACAAATATCAACTAATATAATTTGTGTGTTTGTTTTCGTTGCACTTCTCATTCCCTCCCACACCCCATAATACCAAAAATGCCAATAATACCCCTGCGTTTTTTAAAAAAAAAAAAAAAAAAAAAAAATTAAATTTCGGAATTACCTCAAAAAAGGTAATTCGGTTCAAAAAAAAAATTTTGGAATTACCTCTAAAAAGGTAATTCGAAATTTGTAATTTTTTAAAAAAAAAGTTTGTATTTTGGTCTTAAGATTTAAACGCGTTTTATTGGAAATATGATACTGAACGATTTACGATTTAATAACAATACGTCAAAATATATAAAATGACCAACATAAAATAGGAGTACAAATACAACTATGGGTCCAAAATGTCTAAAATGAGTGAAAATAAGCACGTGAAGTAGGTGAATGGGCGACATCTAGGCATCCGGGCCAATCCAGACGCCTTGAGAAGCGTGATATATACGATTTGTTTTAATTTTTATTACTAAAAGGCTACTAAAAATAGTCAAAACTACTCTAAAAAATATAAAAACACCACTAAAAATCTAACAAAACCAAAATAAGGCTATACAAATTTTTAAGATTTTTGGAGACTATGAAAAATTAAAAAAATCGTAAAAATAGTAAACGATGGAATTTGGGATTTTGAAGTTTGTTGTTGTCCCGTAAGAAGTCCCTTCTACGGAGTCTTGATTCTTGATTTATTTCGCTTTCTAATTTGTGGTTTCATTACGATCCGAGTATGTTGTCAAAACCGATTTTTAGCCTAAATTATTCGTTCGAAAAAAAAATTAAATTTTAGAATTACCTCGAAATAGGTAATTAGGTTCTAATTGTGAACGGAATTACCTCATTTCGAGTAATTCAAAATCTTTCTAATTACAGGTAAATCCGAAATTCCATTATTTTTGAGGTAATTCAAATTTTAGAGGTAATTCAAATTTGTAATTTTTTTTTTTTTTTAACAAAACCATGTAATTTTTGTAAATTTTCAGGGGTATTTTTGTCCATTTGGGACATTATGGGGGTGTGGGAGGGAATGAGGGGGGTACCGAAAATAAAGGCCATATAATTTTTGGTATACATGATCATTAAGATAATAGAAAATTATTCAATAGTTGGATCGTTAAAATTTAATGCCTACAAAGATATATTACGTGAAGTAACTCTTAGATGAGTTAGTCTTGACATAAGTTGATCCCCACTCATAATTTATAATCAAAATATCATTATGTGTTCATAGTAAAATTACTATTACAACATTTTTTTGGACAAAAATTATTACAACTTGTAAAGCATCAAATACCAAAAAGAATTAGCTTATCACTGAACATTACATGTTACACAGAAACTTTTGAGCCTGCTGCAAACTAAAGCCAACAGCCAGATTCCATATTTCTTTCCTTCAGAATTTGTAAAAGTTAGTTACAATTCAATTCTCCTAATCCAAGCTTAAAAGTTAATTTCCCTTCTCTCAGCAAAAAAACTTCCCATGAATGTTTGATCAAGCAGAAGTGAAAGCCATACACCAGTATCAGCTCCTTCCTCAACAGTATTGTTCCCTGCAGAACCAGTTAGAGCAGTCTTCACCCAACCGGGGCAATAGCAGTTAATATAAATCTTATGACCTTCTCGCCGCTCAGAAAGCTTCCTCGCCGTAAGCCTTGTATAAGCGTTAACAGCGAGTTTTGACACTGAGTAGTCAGTATATACTTGAGGCCACCCACCTGATGTCCAAGTTCCATCTTCTACTTGTTGTAAAAAAAGTGATAGAGTGCTGTCAATCAGTTCCTCTGAAAGGGACTCCACATTACTCAGTTGTTCCCTCAAGGCTACATTGCTGATTCTCTGTCACTCAAGCAACACATTATCAGTTTATATAGCGTCCTTAAGGTGTAGCACGGTACTAACATAACACACAAACAACTAACATTTGCCTATAAAAGAAAAGTTCATATAGGCAAAATGGATCAATAGAGAATGAAAATATCAAGCACTATATGCAGCTTCGTTTAGTCGATCTAGATGCGAAAATGGGTCACCAAACAATTGTTACTTACATTCCGTCTTCCATTTAGTCGACCTAGACGCGAGCTTACATTTACAATTCGAGCACCAACAATGGATGGTTTCATCAATGGCATAATGGCTTCAGTCATATTCTTGGTACCATAATAATTTGTTTCGATAACCTTGCGAGCATTTTCGACAGAGTTATCAGACCCAAGGTTGAAATTAACACCAGCATTGTTTACCTGCAGGCAGGTAGTCATATTTGTTAAAAGCATAAAACAAGACAATATGTATCGTGTTAAACCACATTCTATATACATCCTAAAAGTCATGAAATTCCTGCAAAGTCTTTTAAAATCTGTGGGACTTTTTTCTGTCAAGCCATAACAATCAAAATGAATAATTAAACTCTTAGACAGATTCCAATAGCAGATGAAAGTTCAATAAAATCAGAGTGGATGGAAGAAAGCATAGTTTAGAAACTGACCAGAATATCTAGGCCACCATAATTTTCCTGCAACCACTGAACAAAGTGGTTGATGGATGAATGGTCTACAATGTCAAGTTGATGATAAATCACATCAACACCACATTGTTGCAAAGCCTTAATTGATTCAGCACCAGCAGTAGCATCTCTTGATGTCAGTATAACAGTCAATCCATGAGAAGCAAATTGTCTACAAATCTCAAACCCAATTCCTCTGTTTCCACCAGTAACCACAGCAATAGTTTCCTTGGACCACCACCTTCATATACTCAAAATCAATGAAAGTTAAAACATCCTTTGTAAAAATATTTTCTATTTGAATTATCTAAAACTAGTGTTAATTTTAACTTACTAACAAGAAGATCCCTTGAAGTAATAATTGGTTGGATTTCTAGAAACAATTAAAATGCCAAAGAATCTATTTTCACTTTTTTTCCAAAATGTATCTTCTCTAGCTAACATTTAGGGCCCGTTTCATTCGACTTATTTCGCTTATCTCATCGACATAAACACTGCATAAAACTTTTGGAGAGAGTTTATGGAAACAAAACATACGACATTGCTCATGTTGTTTTTAACTAATTTCCATAAGTTCCAAACGGACCCTTAATCTTCTACCCATCACAATGTTACACTATAAGAGTCACCTATATTTTATTAGCAAGTTAAAATTCACAAAGTAAAGGAACCCTAAATTTGAGTGTAAAAATTTACAAATTATAGCTTCAACTTAGAGTAAAATCTAAAGCCAAAACATACCAATTTTAAAAATCAATTTTATTTCTGCAGAATTAATTTCGTGAGTACAGGACTAGAATCAATGATTCTCAGAGTGAGTTGTTACTGAGTTTGTAGAATTGGAAATCCAAAAGGGTTTTTCAGGAATGGTAAAAATAAACGTAAGAAGCGAAATGAAGGAGGGAGAGGTAAATAAAAAGATGGGAAATTGATACCTCTGTTGATCAGAATAGGGAATGGTCCTCAGAAGTTGTATCTCTTGCAGTCTCTTCTCTCTTCGTTCTTTCGCCTTTTCCTTTTTACCCATCTAATCTAATCTAATCTATTTCTCACTCGCGGCTTTTGCAACGTAGAGAATCACTACTCTAATTTTTGTTAAGTTTTTTTGTTCACAATCTGATTTTTGTTAACTTATTTAATTGCAACAAATGGTCATGTTAATATCCAAAATCTGTCAAGTTCTTGGCCGAAGAAAAACCCAGCCAAGGGACAGGTCTCGCCAATCTTAAGGTTTGGCGATAGATTTTTGGATATTTTTTTGGGTTGTTATACCCCCACCATCTTCCCCCATACCTTCCGCACAATATGATATTTCCAAAATGCCCCTTTTAAAAATCTTTTTTTTTTAAAAAAACTAATCGTATATATGTTTTTGGGACATAGATACGGTGTTGACATTTACATCATCGTATATATGTCTTAAAAACGTATATACGATTGGCTTCGTATCATTCAATCGTATATACGTTTTTAGGACATATATACGATGGTGTAAATATCAACATCGTATATATGACCCAAAAACATATATACGATGGGTTAAATATGTTTTTTCTTTTTAATTTTTATAAAAAATGTTATGAAAATGTTATTAAAAATGCGTTAAAGAGCCAAAACTAATCTAAAAAAAATTATAAAAACACTACTAAAAATCTAACAAAACCAAAATAAGGCTATGCAAATTTTTTTAGATTTTTTAGGGACTATGAAAAATTTAAAAAAATTAATAAACAATAGTAAACGATGGAATTTGGGATTTTGAGCCCGTAGTCCCGTAAGAAGTCTCTTCTACGGGAGTCATGCTTGTATATTTTTTTCGGATTTAATGGCCGTGGTTTCATTACGATCGGAGTAGGTTGCCTGAAAACCGATTTTTTAGCCTAAATTATTCGTTCGACGTATATCATCGTCACGGGTTAACAAACTACACACTAAACCTATTTTCAGGCCTAAATATTCATGTCTAATTCATCTTTATTAAAAAATATATAATTTTAATTTTTTAATTGATATAATCGTATATACACCCCCAAATCGTATATATACCATTTGGGGTTGTATATACGACCCCCTAATTTACACATCTTATATACACCCCCCACAGACGTATGTACGAGTGACCTTCTATAACACCAATCGTATATACATTTTGAGTACGTATATACGATGGCAAAAATCTAAGGGTCGTATGTATGTTTATTTAACGTATATACGATTGGTATTAATTTTTTTTAAAAAAAAATACGTTTTTTAAGGGGCATTTTGGTGTTTCACTATTATGTGGTATGAAGGAAGGGGGTGGGGGTACAAAAAAAACCCTATTTTTTTTTGTACCCCCAACTTGTCACCCATACCCCCATTTTTCACTTTTGGACTAAAATACCCTTCAAATATAAAACATAAAACACAAACTATCCGAACTTACCTCAATTTTGCTTAAATCCGGAAAATTAAACCCCACTCCTACAAAAACTATCCGAAGTTACCTCACTTTTACTTAAATCCGGTTCACAAATTTGTTTTTTTTAAAAGGCAAATTTTTTTTCCGAATTTACACCTAAATCCGGTTCACAAATTGCTAACCGAATTTACCTAAATTCTTGTTAAATCCGGGAATCCCCAAAACACTCCCAAATTTACGAATTAGATTTACTTATGAGATAAATCTGGGAATCCCCAATGTTTTTTTTTAAAAAAAATACGAACCGGATATACCATTTTGTGAGGTATTTTCGGAAATTTTTTAAAAAGTTTTTTTAAAAAATAATAATTTGGAGGGTAATTTTGTAATAAAATGAGTTATGGGGTGGGAGGGAGGTAGTGGGGGGTAAAAAAAAAATCCTAGATTTTTTTAGTTGATGTGTCAGAGCTTAGTAAATTGATTAAAAAAAATGTTTTAATGGCCCGTATAAAAAGGGATGTGGCTATGTTTGTATATTTTTAGTTATTGACTGAGCTTTATATAAGGCAAATAGTAAAGTTAATGGTGTGGTGTTTAGTATCGTTTCTGATAGAGACCCTAGTGTTATGATGGGATCTAAAATAGATCTATAAGATTTAGAATCTAGAAAAGTGGCAAATCAATAATTTCTCACAACAAACTCATGAACAAAATTCAACAACTCAAAAGAAAAGATGAACACTTACTTGAAAAGGGGAAGAAATGATAAATATGGAGGAGATAGAAATGAAAGGGAAGAAGGAAGTCCACCACTTCTTCCTTGGGAAGATGATAATTAAGGACAACACTATCATTGAGCTCTCTTAGCCTCAAGCACTACAATAAAATCGGTGTTTTGCCACGGACATTCCCGTGGCAAATGTACAAATTCTCGTCGCAAACGCTTTGCCACAGAATTTTCCGTGGCAAATCCGTCGCAAATTTCTGTCGCAAAGTTGTGGCAATTTCTTACACCTTCCGTCGCAAATCCGTCGCAAATTTAAAAAAAAAATTAAAAAAAATTTTAAATCATGCCTCCAAATTCTATTTAATAGTGATATCTATACAGAACACATAAATGCTCCAATATCAAAATTAATAAACTTATATAAAGCAAAACATAATAACCACAATAATAAATGAGTACAATCCATGTGCAAAACATTTAATTACTAATTGTCTTCTACTAACAAACATTAGTAGAAACTAACTAAAGATGCAATGCTCCACTACAAACTAACAAAATAATAGACAAAATAACTAAAGACAAAATAATAGAAATGGAAACAAACTAACTAAAGATGCAAT
Organism: Oxytropis ochrocephala; assembly: GCA_020916435.1. Taxonomy (NCBI): domain Eukaryota; kingdom Viridiplantae; phylum Streptophyta; class Magnoliopsida; order Fabales; family Fabaceae; genus Oxytropis; species Oxytropis ochrocephala. Next base: position 73,268,168 of record CM037090.1, read on the forward strand.
GCTCCACTGCTCCAACATCTCTTTTATCTAGTACTTTGCCAAATGCCACAGTTGCAGCAACCTTGCATAAAAAATTGCAAGGAATCAGTTGGCTTAGCAATGTTGTATTAGAAGCACCAAATAAAGTAAAATGAAGAATATTAGATTAAAATGCACATTAGCATCATAAAATTGACAAAATTAGTGATTAGCACAATAAAATTCATTTCACCACTCTGATATTTTTGAGAGGAAATGCATGGTAATCAATTCATGACAACAAAAGTAATTTCTTTGTAATCACCAGTTGCTAAAGAGTGTTTATTTCCTAAGCAGCCTCTCCACCAAAGAATGCAGAACACAACAAACCGATTATACTTACAAAGTTGTTTTGTAAACATGAAAATCACCTCACATTCTAGATTAGATTCACATTTTGGACCAACATAGCAAAAAATTAGAATGAAAGAAAAATTACCTCTTGTGTGAAGGACAGTATCACATCATGTGAGTATTCTTGCTTTGAGAAAACCTTGACAAACTACATCCTCGCAAAAACACGACTATAAGTCGACATTGGCATTGCAGATTACCAAAATGTAGTTTGTCAACCTATAAAAGACACTTGCTAACAATATCTCGAGTTTCCATACACATCCCACGGGCCTACGTAAGTTACGTAGTTCCTTAATTCAAATATATGTTCAATTTGACAAATTAAATTACCTCGGTATATTAAATGCTTATAACTTCGAGAGTGACTAATCACGCTTTGCAAGTGAACATACGTAAAACTTAAATACGTCCCTACACACCGCAAAAGTGGGGAAAATAAAAGCAAGCATCAAACAAACTGGAAGTCCTAATAATTTACCTGTAGTATATTGTTCATAATGCATGAATACCATTTATTTGAGTCATTGAGTGTTTAAAAAAGCTAACTGGAATCAAATAAAAAAGTAAATTAAGGAATTGTGTAAAAAACATTTAATTACTAATTGTCTTCTACTAAAAAACATTTAACAGTAAATGAGTCCTAATAATAAATGAGTACAATCCATGTGCAAAACATTTAATTACTAACTGTCTTCTACTAACAAACATTAGTAAAAACTAACTAAAGATGCAATGCTCAAAGTTTACTCAGTACCTTCAAATGTGCTTCAACTTTGGTCTCAATCTCAAGGGTTTATATAACAACGCCACAACCATTTGTGAAAACAAAATTCGGAGAAAAAAAGGACTGAGAATCAAAAACTAAACAGCATTAGATTATAAAACAACAACAACAACCAATCCTTATCCATTAGGATTGGCTGTATGAATCAATAAGCAGCATTAGCTTCTACCAAAAACTAAATTTTCAGTGAAACCATTTAGTGTAGGAATAAGCAGCATTAGTAAATTTTCAAAGTGAAACCATTTTCGTTGAACCATTTGGCGTATGAATCAACGCGTTTCAATGTCAATGTATCGAATCGCAAGAAGTGTACATTGTGAGTTTCCTATGTAACATACTATGATATAACATATGTTCCTATATAGAGATTTGTGCATACAAATTTTTACCATATTGTGACAGATGTGGTGGTAGATTTTCCCTGTGAGTCGTTCTCATCATCTTGTTCAAAGATTTGATTTTAGTTTGAGAGAAGACCATGTTAAACTTTTGAAGTCAAAAACCCGCAAACAAACTAAATTATTTCACTTACTACAAAGAGTTCAAGATTTTGAAGCATCGGGGCATACCATATACCCGAATATCGGATAAATGTCGACCATTACGACTCCCACCAACAACGTATAACTTTTCATCAACTATCGCTACAAGATGATGCTACAATGAAGGGACAAAAATGGAGTAAGTATCTTGCCCAAGGCTCAGGATGGTTTTCTGCTAAGAAACCAAGAATGACAAATGACTTTTAGCATTCAATATATTGTCATAGAATCGACAACAACAACAAATGAAACCTAAATCAAACCCTAATAAGCCATCGATTGCAAGCCCAATCAACAATAAAACCTGAAAAATATGCTTGAATGCCGCAAAATCGAATTGTTTTCTAGATATTCAATGTCTTGTTTGTGTTCATCTTCACTTCAAATGACACTTTAACTCCATTCTTTTCCAATAAGGACATCGATTTTAAACTTGCCATTACACTATCAAATAGAATTCCAATAACAAATTCAGAATTTAGAATTCGCAATCAAACAAACAATGAATAAACATAATTCCAAAATCGAATTGAATTTACAAAACAGTAATTCCAAAATCGAATTAAATAAAAACGTAAATTCAACTTAACCTTGGTATCAAAAATCAATTGAAGAGGAAGAAGGAGAATCAAGGTTTCGTTCAACCTGGTTCGCAGATCGATTTATAAGAATCGCGTAGATGCACAACGCGGTTCCCTGATTCACTTCGATTCGCGTGGGTTCTTCTTCACCGGCTCTGCGTGGGTTTCTATTTTCTAAAGAGGAAATCGATCAAGAAAGAAAGGAAGGAAACGGAAAGGAAGAAGGAGAATCGAAGGTTTCTGTTGTAGAATCGTGTGGGTTTCTGTTGTTGAAGATGAAGAAGAAAGCTAAGAGGAAGAAGATGAAGAGTGAGGAAGCTATGGGTTTTTGATTCGCGAGAGAAAGGAAGCGTGAGCGACTGAAGCGTGCGTGGCTGAAGAGTAGAACGGAGCAGAACGGGTTGTGGCTGTAGAGAAGGCTTATCGACGGAGGAGGGCGGAGGAGGACGAAGGAGAACGGAGGAGGACGAAGGAGAACGGAGGAGGAGGACGAAGGAGAACGGAGGAGGAGGTATGCGTATTGTTTGAGAGAATCGTGGGTTTTAATTTGGGATTTAATATTTGCCACGGGCTTGCGACCAAATGTCCGTGGCAAATTAGCGACCAACATAATTTCCGTGGCAAATTAGCGACCATTATCATTTCCCGTGGCAAATTTGAGCGTGATTTTGAGCGCCTTCTCCAGAAATGCCTTTTCGTCGCAAATCCGTGGCAAATTTGCGACGGCCAGTCTTCCGTGGCAAAGTTTGGTGGCAATGCAAGCTTATTCTTGTAGTGAAGGTTGTGTGCTCAAGGTTCTCATCTTAAGAAACCTTGGAGAATCTATGATGAACCTCACCACACTAGCAATAGAGGCTAGCCTCTCACCTCTCTCTTAGGTCTAATGGCTCTCTCTCAACAATTGCTCAAATGTGAAAAGTGATTTCATTTATCATCAAAATTCTAAGATTACACTAGGGTTTCAAGCATTTATATTGTGGACATGTGGATCCTAGGCCCACAACTAAAGTCCAAAAGAAAATACAAAACAAGGTCCAAGGCCACAAACTAAGATACTAAGGCCAACATGGCTCAATTAAAAGTTTCTTACAATTTATTGAAATAAAAACAAGCCATAGGAAATACTAGAGTTGGTTATCTAGATATTCCCTACTATTTACATGGTCACCTTCAATGTGACCTTGTCTTAATGATTAGGTTGAGCACATTGAAGTATATTCCCTTGAATTATTGTTGACTCTTTTTGGTATTTATTTTTATGATCTTCATCCAAGCTCCATGCATGTGGGCTCACATCATGTTACCACAAAGTGTTGGGAAAGTTTGCAATACATTTTAGGAACCAAGCTTAGGTGAGTAGCCCTACCATCTGTAGACCGACTGTTAGATAGTGCGAACTATCCAGTCCTTAGAAACCCTTTTGAGAGCTTGTGTCTTAGAAAAAGGTGGTAGTTGACATAGTTTTTTTCCTTTTATATAAGGTTTACAAATAACAATAGTTTTCATTCTAGTATTGAGATGACGCTTTTTGAAGATATGTATGAGAGGAGAGGTAAGACACCTTGTGTTGGTTTGAGCTTGGTGAAAGTGTGGTTAGGACCTGAGAATTGTGCGATTTAGGAGCTAGAGGATCAGATTAAACAATCTTATCCAAAACTTTTTGTTTTAGAATAATTTTTGTGGACGAAAATTTCTTTTAGGAGGAGAGAGTTGTAGCACCCCAATTTTTCTTTATTAATATATCGTTCTTTTTTTTTTGACAAATGAAAACTTATATTTCATTCATAATCAAAGAAAATATACAAGCCGGACTACAATCAAAAGTTTGGACGCTAGCAAAGTCCCTTGATGCCCGAGCTAAGGAATGAGAAACAAGGTTAGCTTGCCTCTGGATAAACCTAACTGTATAGTTTTGTGACATAGATAAAAGGTTTCTACATGAGCTTAAAATAGAGCCAAATTCGGTTACAGAACGACACACTCCTCGGATACCATCGACCACTATTTTGCAATCCAGCTCAATGGTGACTCACTGGATATGTAATTCTTGAAGCCATTTGACTGCAGCTAATAAACCCAAAGCCTCCGCTTCCTGTGGTAGTGGGGAACCATAAAGCCAGGCCGTCTTCGCTTTAACAAACAGTCCCTCGCAATCCCAAATACAAAGACCAATGCCAAAGTTATTGTCATCTAACAGAGCCGCATCAACTTTACATTTCACACTCCATACCGCTGGTCGCACCCACTGATTAAGAGCTAAAACACTGTTGTCCTGCGCTTTTGTTGTTGTTGTTGTTGTTGTAGATATTCTTTGTGAAGAAGCCGCCGCCGCTTTGTTGTGTCGTGTCCGTTGTTGTTTTTCACCGTGTTGTTACCGAGCATCGTAAATTGTTGCTGTGGTTGCTACTGTTGTTGTTGATGTTGTTGTCTAGGTGCTGAAACTGGTCTCCTCACTTGCTTCCATTGAAATAAAAATTCCATTGCACTAGAAATTGCAAGCCGAATTGGCTGTGAAATATTCTACCATGTTTTCTCGTTCTGTCTCTTCCATAAACACCAAATAATAATGGCCACACATTTCATTACGACGTCCGAAACCAAAGATAAGATACTAAATAATGTTGTCTTAAAGTCTTCGGGCTCGACGGCAAGAAAATGTTGAATGGTATGCCACAATCCCGATTGCCTCCAAACCGCCTCTACCTGCGAGCACCCAAAAAAAAAATGCCAATCTGATTCCTCATGCGGCTCACACCAAGGAAACTCAACTGGGAAATTCACATGCCGCTGCACAGAATTAGCCCCCGCTAGGAAGCACCCCCTAGCACACCTCCACAAATGAATCTTCACTTTTTGGGGAAGTTTAAGCTCCCATATTGAATTCTATTCCCCCGGGACACGGTATGCCGAGTTATCCACCAACTCATTCATGTACACATAATAGGCAGAACGAACCGAATAGAGCCCATCTCTACTCTTATTCCACACCAACCGATCCTCCCTCTCACGCGCATGGAGTACCATCCCCTTGATACGCCTCCTATCCTCCTCATTGAATAATTGGTCTATCAAGGCGTTATTCCACACCCCTCCACTTGCCTCAAACAGATTAGCGACCTTCAAGTCTTCCCAGCCCTCCACCACACTAGTAGATACAATAGAACTAGTACCTCCCTTGATCCATAGTTGACGCCATACATTGATCGAAGTTCCGTCACCAATCTTCCATCTAGCCCCAAGCTTGACTAATACCTGTGAAGTGTGGATGCTACGCCATACATAACTGGAATTATGGCCCAAGCGAGCCCCTAAAAAGTCCCCATTCGGGAAGTATTTAGCTTTGAAGATGCGGGTAACTATAGCATCCGGGTTGGTGCACAAGCGCCAACCTTGCTTCCCTAGCATAGCCAAATTGAATCCATGGAAGTGCCGGAAACCCAAACCACCATACTCTTTCCTCATCGCCAATTTGTGACAGCTCAACCAATTAATCCCCCTCTATGCTCCTCTTTTCGAACCCCGCAAAAAAGAATTGATCATCCTCTCCATCTCCTCACCTAGAGATGTTGGGGTCAGAAATGTACTCATGCAATGAGCCGGAACGACCTGTGCAATAGATTTGACCCTGACCACTGTCTGACTCTACTCCACACTCTATCACGTAAGTAACCAAACAGCTGCTTCTTACTCCGACCAACCATAGAAGGCAAGCCAAGATATTTGACCGTACCCAAGCACTCTGTGACCCCCAATATTTGTACCACCTGAGCTCTGATATTCTCCTGTGTGTTCCTACTGAAATATATTTCTGACTTTTGGAGGTTGATAGCCTGTCTGGATGCCTTTTCATAAGTAGCTAGGATATGCTTTAATTTGGTAGCTTCAGTCACATAGGCCTTGCAAAAAAGAAAGCAATCATCTGTAAAGAGCAAATGAGTTAGTATTGGAGCTCCACGACACACTTTTACACCATTATTTCTAGAAAACAAGGCTTTTTATTTTCCTGTTCATCATTAAAACTTAGCTCCTTTGATACACTTTTGAAAATAAATTTTTAGAAAAGACAATATGAATTGATCATGCTTCATAATCATTTAAGTCTAACTTACATATGATGTACTTAATTTTTCTACTGTACAAAACAATTTGATCATGTTATCACATGCTTTGTTAAGTACATCTAAAAATACTAACACTGCATATTCACATAATACTAATTACATTACTTAAACATCACATAATTCACTTAAACACACACACACACACACACACACACACACACACACACACACACACACACATATATATATATATATATATATATATATATATATCAGTATATAGTGCATACTTAATTCAAAACACATACTATTCTCCACTCTCCCCCCCCCCAACTTAAATATGAGCAGTGTCCCCACTGCTCTAAGTTGAGTAAAAAAGGGATCCAAAGATGGGAGATATAATGAAAAGTACTTAAAACTTTAACACATAGTATTTGAAACATATAATAAACTACTTATCATGTTATAAAGCTAAAACAACATTACAAGTTTCCTTTTACTCTTTCTTCTTGATTCTGGGACTGGCTCTCACAAGGGCATGCTTGGCTCTTATCTTTTTTTTGCTTTGCTTTGGAAGCAGATACATATGAGGTAGGTACACCAGGATCTTCTACATTGGCTTCAGGCATTTCTGCATGATCGTGTGCACTGTGCGTGCAGTACATCCGTGTAGCCTGTGTAGGTACATCGAGTTCAAATTTTGTTGTTCAGTTCTTTCCGTTGTTGCTCTCGCTACCTTCTCACCCTTCTTTGTTAGCTTCTCGTGGGAGTTTCCTTTTCAATTGCTTTCTTCTCGCTTGCTTCCTTCTCACCGAAAGTCGTTTCCTCGACCCTCGCACACCATAGAGTGAGCTCATTGTCCACATTTTCTTTGAAGGGGTTGGCTTCATTGTTTTCCTCTTGTAGCCCCGCATCTCCTTATTCTCATTCAAAGCCTTCAATACTGCATGGATTGTTTCTGCAGGGCTGGTTGCCATCACCTTTGATTACTTTTGTGATGCTCCCTGCACTAGGAGTAGCACACCAACCGCTTGTTTGACAGCTTTCTCCTTGCTCCACCCGCATAGAACTTTCTTGGCCTCCTTCTTTCTCGGTTCTTTAGTGATTACCTGTAAATTGTCTTTCTCAATATCAAGGTTAGTTGGCTCAATATTTTGTTCGCGTGCTTGGTGTGGGTGATTTTTCTTGTTGGGCTTGGAATGGGAATGGTGTAGCTTCTCTAGTGAACTGGTGGGATTTTTCTGTTTGTGGAATGTTTTTGGTGGAGGAGTGGGTAGTCTTTGTGGTTTAGGTGTTGGTGATTTCTGGATTTGTGGTGATGTTGGAGTAGGTGAATGGTGAGTGGTGGGGATTGATGTGGTGGTGAAGGAATGTTGGATTGTTGTTTGGGATGGGGGTGATTGTGTTTGTGGTTGGTTTGTTGATTTTTTTTTGATCTCATACTTCCTCCTTGCACTTGCTTCCATGCAATTACTTCCATCTTCTTCACGGTCACTAGCCTCCATTGACTCATACTCATCTTCCTCTACATTTTTTTCAATGTTCTTCACTGCCTCTCTAGCTTCCTCATCTTCTTCAGTGTCTTCCTCACTCACTATCTCAGTTTCTATTTTCTACTCTTGGTTTCTTCCCCTTCTTGTCCTTCTGAGCATCTCTCTTCCTCTTTGTTCTCCTTTCTCTTTCTAATGCCACTTCTTCCTCTTCCTGCTTTTCTTCTTCTTCCTCAACATCAATCACCCAATTAGGAAAAACTGGGGTTTCTAGCTCTACTTAAGGGCCATTCATCTTCACATTGAGCCAGTTATGTTGTTCTCGCTGAAATTTCCATACTGCCTGGAGTTTTTGCATCAGGTGTTCCAACACTTCCTGCTCTACAGTATTACTAATTTTAGCAGTCCTTATTCTTTCTTTCACTTCTGCAGACAAACCACTAGGAGGTGTCTTTCTCTGTATTTTCTCTAATTCAGTAGCAGTAACCCCTTGCTTTTGACATAACTCAGTGATGAGACATGGGAAATACAAGAATCCAGAACTCTTGGTTTGACACTCCAAAATTTCCCTAGCTATCAATTTCCCAATATCTATATTATCCTCACATAAGATTGAATCTATGAGGATCAATCTATCCTTGGATAATGTAGATGTGTGTGAGGTGGGGAGAATTGATGCATCAATAAATAGGTGCCAATTTCCTAGTTCAGGGACTAAATCACCAGTTCTAAGTTTAAACTCAGTGTTTGTGAATTTTTCCCATTGAGACCCTTCTATTGCCACTCTTTCTTTGATCTTAGCCATTGTTTCTTTCCATAGGTTTCTAATTTCTCCTCAAAAGCATTTCCAGCATATATTAAATCATAATGCTTATTTATCCTAGCAGGATCACAGAAGACTTTCTTACCTATTACTTTGGAAAAGAAAACAGTACCTCCTCTTGTGTTCTGAATTCCAGAGTAGAATTCACGAACAATTTGCTCCAAGTAATAGGCTCTGGTTTGCACAAATCTTTCCCAATGCAGATTGTTGACCGTGGAGAGAAATGAGTGATGAGCCTTTGCAAAGTTGAAACCCCTTTCTGGCAAAAATTTCATGTTCCAGAAATGCTCGCTGCCTGGAATCACGTCCATAGATGCATATGCCTTTGGTTTCTTTGATTGTGCAGGAGTACCTGCACTGGCCATTTTCCCAGATGATTTGGATGTTGATTGCTTCTTTACCATTTTTGATTGAATAGAGTTTTGGGAATTTTGAAATGATTTAGGGTGAGAGTTTGAAGACGATAGGTTTGTGATTAAGGGAGTGTGTGAGAGGTTTTGATCAGTTTTTTGCTAGAGAGAATGAGAGGAGTAGCTTTGTGAGAAAGTGAGCGGTTTGTATGAGACGATGGATGAGTTAGTGGGAAGGTTAGTTGGAAAACTAGCCGTTAGGTGGAGAGGAGTGACATGCAAGGCGACACGTGTAGTGTTTAGGCTTAAGACGTCTTACTCTAGCCCCTAATCAGAGTGTTTCCCACTAATTTGATGAGCTCGCAAGTGAACATTTTCATCCAAGTCTTTTCTTCACATTGCTAAGATATGAACACCAGTGTGGGCAGTGTGACTACATTAAGTGTGGCTACACTGGCTACTCTGTTGTCCTGTTTTTTTACAAAACACACAAAACATCAAATTGCACAAAATAATAACATTAACTATTTAAAATGATGGGTTGCCTCCCTCAAGTGTTTGTTTTAAGAGTCTTTCAGCCTGACTATCTCTTTGCATTAGATATTTTCAAAATTAGTGGTGATCTTATCTCTCACCACTTGCTCTCTATAATACATTTTCACTCTTTGGCCATTGACTTTAAAAGTCGTATTAGTGGCTGCATCATACAAATCAACTACACCATGGGGGTAGATTTTGACTAGTTGAATGGTCCTGACCATCTTGATCTCAATTTTCCAGGAAATAAACTTCAACCTAGAATTATATAATAGAACCATTCCTCCCTCTTTAAGTTCTCTCCTTTGGATTTTTCTGTCATGCCATTCTTTGGTTTTTGCTTTATAAATTTCTGCATTCTCATAAGAGAATTGCCTAAATTCCTCTAATTCATTAAGCTCTAAGAACATTTGTTCTCCTGCCTTTTTGAGATCAAAATTTAACTTTTTAATAGTCCAATATGACTTGTTCTCTAATTCAACAGGCAGATGACATGCTTTGCCATAAACTAACCTATAGGGGGACATACCTAATGGAATTTTAAATGCAGTTCTATATGCCCATAATGCTTCATCTAAGTGTAGGGACCAATCTTTCCAATTTGGTCCAACCATTTTCTCAAGCATTCTTTTTATTTCCCTATTTGAAAGTTCAGCTTGTCAACTAGTTTGTGGGTGATAGGCAATAGCAATCTTGTGTTTTATTCCATATTTTGCAAGAAGATTTTCAATAAGTTTATTGCAAAAATGTGAGCCTTCATCATTAATGATTTCTCTTGGAGTACCAAACCTTGAAAAAATATTTCTTTGAAGAAATTTGCTAACTGATTTGGCATCATTATTTGGAAGTGCTACAGCCTCAACCCATTTGGACACATAGTCTACAGCTACTAAGATGTATTCATTGCCAAAAGAAGGTGGAAAAGGACTCATGAAATCCATGCCCCAAACATCAAAGAGTTCTATTTTTAGAATATTAGTCCTAGGCATTTCATGTTTATCTGATATGTTACCACTTCTTTGATATTTATCACAGGTTTGGACCATATAATAAGCATCTTTAAATAGAGTAGGCCAGAAATCACTTGATTGAAGTACCTTAGCTGCTGTTCTTTGGCTTCCAAAGTGACCTCCATACGGTGCAAAGATGACAATGCATGAGCACCGCCATGTGCTCTTCTTCAGAACACACTTTCTCATGATTTGATCTCGACACATCTTGTAGAGATAAGGCTCATCCCAATAGTATTGTTTTACTATATGGAAGAATCTCCTTTTCTGTTGGTAGTTCATGTCACTTGGTACAATTTTGCTCACAAGGAAGTTTACGATGCTCGTGATACCAAAGGTGTCGATGCATGAGGTGTGGCTACACTGAGTGCAGAAACACTAGCTGCATTCATGGTAATTGTTAGCAATTTCTCATCAGGGAAACTTTCCTTAATTTCTTCATTTGTACCTGCATTTTCACTTTCAAGTCTAGAGAGATGATCAGCCACTTGGTTCTCCACCCCCTTCTTATCTCTAATCTCAAGATCAAATTCTTGAAGGAGGAGAACCATCTTATTAGCCTTGGTTTTGCATCTTTCTTGGAATCAAATACTTGATGGCAGAATGATCTGTATACACAATTACTTTGGTGCCAACCAAGTATATATGATTTGAATTTTTCAAAAGCAAAAACCACTGCTAATAGTTCTTTCTCTGTTACAGTATAGTTCATTTGACCCTCAATTAGTGTTTTGCTAGCATAGTAAATGGAATGAAACACTTTGTTATATCTTTGCCCTAGGACTGCTCCTACTGCAAAGTCACTAGCATCACACATATGTTCAAAAGGCTTACTCCAATCTGGAGTTACAACTACAGGTGTTGTCACCAATGCCTTTTTAAGTTTTTGAAAAGTTTCCATACAAGATTCATCAAAGTTAAAAGGCACATCATGTTGCAAAAGCATGCATAATGGTTTTGAAATTTTTTAAAAGTCCTTGATAAATCTCCTATAGAAACCTGCATGACCTAAAAAACTTCTAATCCCTTTGATTGTTGATGGAGGTGGTAGCTTCTCAATTACCTCAATTTTAGCCCTATCCACTTCAAGACCTTTTTTAGATATTTTATGACCAAGCACAATGCCTTCTTTTACCATGAATGACATTTCTCCCAATTAAGCACTAAATGAGTGTCTTCACATCTTTGAAGAATTTTTTCTAAGTTTGACAGACACAATGAGAATGTTTCTCCAAAAACAGAAAAGTCATCCATGAAGACTTCCATTGATTGCTCAATGAAGTCTGAAAAAATTGACATCATGCATCTTTGAAAGGTAGCAGGTGCATTACAGAGTCCCAAAGGCATCCTTCTAAATGCAAAAGTGCCATAGGGACAAGTAAAGGTAGTTTTCTGTTGATCCTCAGGTTCAATTGCTATTTGATTGTATCCTGAATAACCATCTAAGAAGCAATAGAATTCTTTTCCTGCTAACCTATCTAACATTTGATCTATAAAGGGTAAGGGGAAATGATCTTTCTTGGTGGCCTTATTGAGTTTTCTATAATCCATTCAAATTCTCCACCCTGTTACAGTTCTTGTAGGGATTAATTCATTATTTTCATTGGCTATTACTGTTACTCCTCCCTTCTTAGGAACACATTGCACAGGACTAACCCATGAACTATCTGAAATAGGGTAGATAATACCAGCATCTAGCCATTTTATTACTTCTTTCTTAACAACCTCTTTCATGATGGGATTTAATCTTCTCTGCCCTTCTATGTTATTTTTAGATTTTTCTTCTAAAATTATCCTATGCATGCATATGGAGGGGCTAATCCCTTTAATATCTGTCATTTGCCAACCTATAGCTCTTTTATGTCTTTTCAAGGTGTTGATTAAATCTAGCTCTTGCTCTAGTGATAGATCAGAAGCTATGATTACAGGAAGTTCATTATCTTCACCTAGAAAAATATATTTCAAGTGCTTAGGCAATTCTTTTAATTCTAGCTTAGGAGGTTGTTCTACAGAAGGTAGATTCTTTTTAAGATTGGGATCTTCTAAATTAAGAGATTCATAAATTCTGGCCCATACCTTAGGTGTAGCTTCTTCCTTAGGCATAATGCTTTCTTCAATAAAGTCCTCTGCAGGAAGTGCAGCTGCATCAGGTACTAGTGCACTGGCAAGGTGATCATACTACTTTTGGAATTGCTTCTTGTAGCGACCGAAAAATCCGGGTTAGGATTCTTCGAAGTTCGAAAAATGAAGCCGCCACCAAATTTTAGTTTAAGGGCAAATTTGGAAAATCCCTTTGAGTTCGGATAAGGGCTAGGTTTAGGTTCGGGAGTCGTTTATGCGCGGGGAAGGTATTATCACCCCACGACATCCTTCTCAAGGAAGGCTATCTCTTAATTAAATGTGTTAGAAAGTTAATTTAAAATATATTGATTTTTACCCTTTTTACAAATTAAGACTAAATAAAAGACTATGATAAATAGTTAGTTGTTTTGGTTATTTTTTGAGAAAGTAAGAAATGAACTATTAAAGAAACTTAAAAAAATGGTTTTATTAGTGCAATTGATGAGCAGGTCGCCGCCTCTGCTCCTACATACCCCCTTGGTGGGGATCAAATCACATGTAGTTCTTGATATAAAACTATTTGTGTGTTTGGTATTTTTTAATTTAACATTTTTGGTAAAAAGTGATTTTTGGTGAGTAATAAAATGAATGAAAAGGAAATAGTTAAAAAGAAACGAGTACGTTGCAAAAAGTAATCAAGGAGATGCATTAGTAATAGGGTGTTGTATCATTAAAATGGGTGGTGTGAATAGTAAACAGAAGAACCCACATTTTTGGGTCATGGACTGATGGTCTAAGAGAAGGGTTTATGGACATGGAGGATGTATAATAAAAACTATGGGGTTCAAATGACAATCTGATTAATTGTTAAAAATTAAAATTAAAATGAATTACAAAAGAAGAGAAATATATGAGGAAACTCATCAGCTAAACCCTAAGTTTCCCTCTCCACTTCATGCGCCGCAACTTCCTTCATTCAGAGAGAGAGAGAGAGAGAGAAATTTGCGGAGTAGAGAGAGAAAGGAAGAAATTAACGGAAGTGAGAGAGGGTTGCGATTAGAGCATGAGGGAGAAGGAAAGAGCGAAGGAAGGGGAAGAAGCTGGAGGTGTTGGGTGAGACAGTTTCGCCGGAGGGAGTGCTTGGTGGCGCCGGCGAGAGTGAAGCTGCTGGAACGATGAGTGAGAGAGAGATGTTTGCGAGGAGGGGAGAAAACGGTGAGGCACCGCAAGGAAGAGGGGAACTTCGCCGGCGGTGACATCGTTGGACGACGAAGAGAGGGGCTTCGCTGGCGTCCGTTTGGCCTTCGAAGGCTGATAGTGTATTGGGCTCGGTCTGGGGTTCTTTATAGTGGTTGTTGGGTTCGGTTTGGTGGGAGCTCGCCGGAGTGCTCAATGGAGAAGATGACCGGAGGGTCACCGGTGCCGGAGAAGACAACAGAGGTTAGATTTTTTTGTTTTTTTTTTGGTTCTGTTTGGTTTTAAAGCTTTCTCTGGTCTGGCTTCTCTTCTACTCATTTTTGGTTTTTCTGGTTTGTTAATCTTCAATGTTTGCTCTGGTTTGTGTTATGTTTGGTTGCTGGTCTGTTCCTTTTACACTTAATCTGATTTTGTTTTATGCTAATAATCTAACTTATCTCTAAGAGGAACTAGATTTCACTCATGTCAACAACTTAATCAGAATTTGATTTTTGATATTAAAAACCTATGTTAAAAACCTATAAGGAACTTGATTTGATTTTTTTTTATGCTAATAATTTTAGTTTATCTCTGAAAAGGAACCTGATGTTAAGTGTTATACCCCAATTTTGTCCGTCTTCTTTTTCTTGTTTTAGTCGTTTATTTTATTTTATTTTGAGCAATATATATGGTCCAAAAATGTCAAAAAAATCTATTTAATTTTATTTACAACTTAGGGGAGTCCAAATATCCAAAAGTCCAAAAAATACAAAAAAATAATATACCAAAAGTTCAAGAAAAAAGAAATCCGAAAATAATAAAAAAAAATACAAAATAAAAGTAGCTCTAGCCCAAATATCAGTTGGGCTTGGATCCTCAAGCTCTCTTAAAACCCTAATTTTCCTCTCCAAACATCTGAAAACAAACCAAATCAGGGTGAATCACACATTAATGGCCAAGACCTAATTTTCTAATATAAATAGACAGTCTGCCTGAGTCAAAAAGGGGACACACAACAATACTGCAAAAATCACCTAAAAATGATTAGGATTCAACATCAGAATCCTAATTCACTGAAGCACCATATTCAAAATTTCTGAGTTTGAAAAAGCTGAAGAAATAGTAGCAGTTAAGGAGGCAGCAGTTTAAGGAATTCAATAGTAGCGATAAGTGGATACATTAGGAGACATATCTCGAGGTTGGAGGAAGGTTGGTTCATCATTGTTATTAAACCTAGAAATATAGAATCAGGTGCATAATCTTTTCTTGTTGCTAAATCTAAATATCATAGGTCCGTATGCGTATAATACAATCAAGGTTCTGTAGCTCTCAAAAAGAACTCAAAAACGAACTTGTATAATGTTTTAATCAAAAATCAGAGTTCTGTTTGATAAGATTAGAAACTAGATGTATTCAAAGATTGTCACTATTCTGATTGTGTCATTTAGAAGCTTAGAATAAGAAAATATATATATATATATATATATATATATATATATATATATATATATATATATATATATATATATATATATGAAGCCACAATCAAATAAGTATTTTTAGCACTAATGGTTAGATGAACCCCTAACATGAAATTAGAGCTATTTCAGATCTGTCCTAGAGAATGAAATTAGAACAATTAGAAATAGATTAGTTATAATTAGGATTATACAGAAATAGTTTATTATAAATTAGGTTCAGAATATGAATGATCTAGATTGCTAAATCAATTGAACAAAATCAGTGTTAGGAAATTAGGAATAAGTTAGATCGAGATTTGAATATGTTTGCTTTTTTTTTTCATGTGAATATCTAATACTGTGAATAATATCCTATAAACAGATTAGGAACCTGAACATGTTTCTTTTGAGAAGAAGACATAAGAATGAGATTTTACCCAAGAAATCAAGTTCTGGTCCAATCTTTCTAAAAATTAGGAATGGGTTTGTCAATTAGGATTTGTTAATAATCAAGACTAGTAAAACAATTAAGAGAAGGAAATTCGGGTTAGCGAAATATTTGGGATTGGCTTTAAAGTATTTCCTTTTTTTAGTTATTCTTATGTTGACTTCTTTTTTTTGGTCATAATATGTTGACTTCTTTAATTCTAATTTTTAAATTCCTTTTTTTAATCAAAACATCAGATTGCTACATACACTCCTCTACTTAATTCGTACACCCCTCCCTCTTTCAAAAGCCCATTCGCATACAATTATAAAACATGGGACGGTATTATCTTTACACCTCCTCTTTGAAAAACACAACCCTCCCGCAGCTAGTTGTGCTCCAATTTTACTATTTCACCTCCTCTCTCGTTTTTATTTTATTTTATTAATTATCCTCAAGAATAATTCCTTTTAACAAAAAACAACAAACAAATATTTTTCCTATCCAAAAATCAAATAAAAGACTAAGCGGTTGTACAACCGGGTTAGTCATCATTCTAGGACCAATGAGTTGTACAGTTCAGTAATCCTAAAAAACTTATAAAAATGTAAATAAATTATTTTTCCTAAAATAGGGGACTAAGTCGGTTGTACAATCGGGTTAGTCAACGTTCTAGGACGAGTGGGTTGTACAGTTCTAGAGTCCTAGAATACCCATTCTAAACCAACCCCACCTCACATCAAACCAATTTCTCTCAAAAACTCAAGAAAAATCATTTCAAAAAAGTAGGGGACTATTCAGTTGTACAACCGGGTGAGTCAGCGTCCTAGGATCAGCGAGCTGTACAGTTCAAGGAATCCTAGGACCCCTACACTAAAAAACACCAACCAACAAACCTTTTTCAGGAAGAACTGCGTAGCTTTGATTCCTCCATTGCATCCGGAGGTACGTAGGAGCAAGAGTCCACTCTTGTCAAGCACTAAAAATTAAAAATTTAATTAAGTCTTTTTCTCTATAAATAAAAAGGTAAATATTAATGAATCGTAATTAATTAGACAAAGGATGTCGCGGGGTGCTAATACCTTCCCCACGCATAACGACTCCCGAACCCTAAACTTGCCTTGTCATAAACCTAAAAGGGATTTTCCGAATTTGCCCTAAAACTAAAATTTGGTGGCGGCTTCCTATGAACCTTTCGAAGAATCCATTCCCGGATTTTTCGGTGGCTACATTAAGAACCTAATCTATTATTTTTAACCTGCATATGTGCAATTGGACTTTCTGGTTTTTTTATCTAACTTGTTTCTATTTTAATCCTCTGATTGTGTCTTTTCAAAGAACAAAAGTACAAACCCTCTGTTAATCTTATTTGTTACTAGTATTCTGATCTGGCTGTTTAAAAAGAAAAATGGACTCCAATATGTTTACAAGCTTAATATTCATAGCCTTGAGTATTTACAAATGAGTACAGGCCCATTCGAACTTTATAACATTAGCGAGGATACAGTTAAACGATTTCTTAAATACAATGATTTGACCAACCTAAATTTCCAGCATCTGAATAGGCTCTTGTTGCTACTGAAATGAGAACAATCATCTTTGGTTTCCTTGATCTGCTGCCTTCGTTACCGCTATCATTGATAACTGCTAATCCTTGTATTTCAGTGGATTAGGATTCTGACTGTGAACCCTAATCCTTTTGAGGTGGTTTTTTTGCAGTCCCTTTTCTGATTGAGTGGATTGTCTATTTATATTAAAAAGTTAGGTTTAGCATTAATTGTGTTTTGACTGGGCTTGAATTATTTTTCAGGTTTTGGAGCGGATCGATCAAAGCCAAAGAAATTCTTTGGAAACCCTAAATCTACTGCTGCTACCTTTTACTATTATTTTTTGCATTTTCGGATTTGTATTTTTTTGTATTTTTAGTATTATCATTTTTTTGGACATTTGGACATCCTAAGTTGTAAATAAAATTAAATAGATTTTTTTTGACATTTTTGGACCTAATATATTGCTCAAAATAAAATAAACGACTAAAACACGAAAAATAAGACAGACAAAATTGGGGTATAACACTTCTCCACCAATGGTCAAGAGAAATTGTTGAACACTCTTCACTCTCCTCAGTAGGATACTTCAAAGCATTCAAGACATTGAACTTCACTTCTTGATCATTTACTCTCATAGTTAGCTCTCCTTTCTGCACATCTATCAATGTTTTTCCTGTTGCCAAGAATGGTCTTCCAAGTATGACAGGTACTTCCTCATCTGCAATGAAATCAAGGATAACAAAATCTGCAGGAAACACAAATTTGTCAACATGTACTAATATATCTTCAATGATTCCTTCTGGATATGCTATTGTTCTATCTGCAAGAGACAATGTCAAAGTGGTAGGCTTAGCATTTCCAATTTCTAGCTTTGTGAAAATAGATTTAGGCATCAAATTGATGCTTGCACCTAAATCACACAATGCTCTTCCTGTATAGAATTTTTCTATTGAGAAAGGAATTGTAAAGCTACCTGGATCTTTTAGATTCCTTGGAATTTTATTCTGTAAAATCATACTACATTCTTTTGACATGACAACAGTTTAAAATTCCCCTAGTCTTCTTCTTTTAGAAAGAACATCTTTCATGAATTTAGCATAATTAGGCATTTGTTGGTTTTGAGGTTGGAATCCGGGAGGTGTAGTTAGTGCAGTGCACTTGAGTGCAGTGCATTTGAATTGTTCCACCTAAAACTTGGGTGGTTCTTCCATCCTAGATTATAGGTATTACTGATAGGGTTGTTATTCCTATTGTAACCTACATAATTGTGAGAGCAGTGGTTGCTAGGACATTCTTCCATATAGATGGCCTCCCTACAATAGACACAACTTGTAGTTCCTAGAGGGGGCTTGTTCTATGGGTCTTTGTAGTGTTTTCCTTAGGTGTAGATCACTAGATGTAGGTTCACTAGTGAACCTGTTTGATCATGTTAGTTAAAGAGGCTACTTGAGCAGATAAAATGATATGTCATTAATCTCATGTACCTCGGAGGTTTTCTTTTGGGCATTCACCCTCTCAGTAGGCCAACTAGAACCATTTGTAGCAATTTTATCAATGAGATCACATGCTTCATTATAAGACATATTCAAAAGAACACCACCAGCTGATGCATCAAGCATCACTCTAGTTTGGGGTTCTAGACATTGTAAAAAGTTTCCATTTGTATAATGACAGGTAGACCATGATGTGGACATTTTCTTAAAAGCTCTTTCCATCTTTCCCATGCTTCAAACAATGATTCAAAATCTTTTTGCCTAAAAGATGTAATATCATGTCTCATCCTAGCATTATTAACTGGAGGAAAATATTTACTTAAGAATTTTTCAGCTAGTTCATTCCATGTATGAATAGAATTGGGCTCCAACGAGTTTAACCATGATTTAGCCCTATCTTTTAATGAATATGGAAATAACTTAAGTCTAAATGCATCCTCACTAATACCAGGAATGATAAAGTTACTACAAACTTCTATGAATTGCTTTAAATTCTCATGGGGATCCTCATGTGGAGATCCACCAAATTGACCAATTGTTTGCAACATTTGAAACATCATAGGTTTAAATTCAAAATGAGCAGCATCAATACGAGGTCTAGCAATGTTAGTTTGTATATGTTGTTGGTCATATTGGGCATAGTCCCTCATAGATCTATCCCTATCATTTATCATACCTATTGGTCCCATTTGAATGAATTGTTGCCTGTGATCTTCCACACTTTCAGGTTGTTGTTGTTGAGAATTAGGTCCCCCTCTTACTGAGGCATCTTCACTGTGGTGAGACATAATTCTGCAGCTTTATTGTCTTTGTCTTTGTTATCTTAGCAATCTCCTAAATCTCCTTTCAATTTCTGGATCACAATCAAATTCTGGTGGTCTATTTCTGAGCATAAACTAGTGTTTCTACACTTAGAGTACCTACACTAAGTGTTTCTGCACAGAAAACAGAATACCAGTAGTAATATATAGTAAAACACTAAATTAACAATCTAAACAACAAAATTTTACTATAATCCCCGGCAACGGCGCCAAAAAATTGGTGTGGAAAATAGTATGCAAGTATACATAGTCACACAAGTAATATAATGATAAGAAAATGTCGAACCCACAGGGATTATGTAAAGCTTTGTAAAGTTCAGAGTGTACACTTAGTGTGTCTACACTATTCACAGTTGGTTGGAGTGTTCAAAGTTTATAAAAACAATATAGATAATAAATGTGTGTAAGGAATCAAGGAGATAAAGTAGTTGAGATGTTTTCACCAAGTAAATCACTTCTAAGAGTTTTAATGGAGTATGCAGTGTGGGTACCTTTGGATGCAATCTGCAATAGTGTGTGTGCCTTTCGGTCACTTTTTTCAGAGTTTCATTACAAGCTTCCTATGTCTAGGCATGCTAAATAGGTTCACTCTTGTCTCTTAAGCTCCCACTGTATCACCCTAAGAACTATGTTATCCTATGTCTAGGACTTAACACGATTTTAACAAGCAATTCCTCATTAAAGCTAGTTTAACAAAGATGTTGTTACAAACACTCATTCTTATTAACTCTTGATTTCTTAAATGTAACCCATGTCTGCTGCTACAAGTCTACCTATTCTAAAGTGATCAATTCCAGAATAAGCTTTGAAAGAAGTATTACACAAGAGTTAAAATGCATACACTACATAAACCATATTTACTTACTTAGAAGTTCATTACAAGGCTACAACATCTCAACTAAGGGAATTTAGCTCATATTACTCATAATATAATAGAGAGAGTCTACAAAGAGCATAATCAAATGAATAATATAGCAAAAGAACTCAAAAGGATAGAGACAGGAGATCTTTTGCATGAGTTTCCCAAGTTGAAGTACAAGATGATATCTGTTATACCCCAATTTTGTCCGAGTTCTTTTTAATAGTTTTTAATTTGGACTTTTTCAACCATTTTATTTTGGACTTTTATCAATCATTTTATTTTGGACTTTTTTTGAAAATTACAAAAAATAGTAGTTTTTTGCGTATTTTCGGGTGTTAGTTTTTAGCTACTATTCGAAGGAAATTTCTCTCTCCTTGGACCTCGTTTTTACGATCTGAACGGTGAAAGTGAAGACATATTTCCCACGAACCCGCTGTAAAAAAATAAAGACGATCCGACGGTTAACGATTCCGGAATCGCACTTTTACGATGAGAGGTTTGAGAAAAACGGACAAAAAACTGCAGTTATTGCGAAGGCAATTTCTCTCTCCTCAGACCTCATTTCGACGATCCGAACGGTGAAAGCGGAGATATATGTGTCACGAACCTGCTGTCAAAAAAGAAAGACGATCCAACGGTTAACGAATCCGGAATCGCAAATTTACGGTGACAGGTTTGAGAAAAACGAAAATTGTGTTTTAAAGGGGAATTGCTTTCTCTGCCTTGTTTTAGTCCCACATTGCTCACAAGAAACAAGAGCTCCCTAGCAATTGGATATAAAAGGGGTTGAGAGGTGAAGATTAGGGAGGAGATCATTGGCGGGTTAAGTGATCTTTTGGGTCAAAGCGATAGCGGCCCATTTCACTAAAAGCCTGTCTTTGATCATTTGGACGTTTTGAGTCGACTTTCCGATTCTCAAAGCGGTTCTTGCGGTCTTGGAGTCAAAATGGACCAGATAGGAGTCCGGTTTGCTTAGTCCGGTTCGGCACTCGTCGAGTCCAGGTTAGTTTTGTATTTATTTTATTTACTTTTATGTACATATTTATTTATCATTTATTTATAATATAGTCTATTTATTTATTTATTTGTTTGTTTATGTATATATCTATTCATATTTATTTATGTATATAGTTATTTATTTGTTTATTTATTATATTTTTTTAGCCTAGTCTTTATTAATTATCAGTTTTTGTCTTTTTTTATGTACAAATTAGTTTATTTCTTTAAAAATCAAATAAAAGACTAAGTCGGTTTGTACAACCAAGGTTAGTCATCATCCTAGACCAATGAGTACATCTGATTCAAGAATCCTAAAAATTTATAAAAAATAAATAAATCATTTCTCCCAAAAATAAAAGACTAAGTCGGTTGTACAACCGGGTTAGTCATCATCCTAGGACCAATGAGCTGTACAGTTCAGTAATCCTAAAAACTTATAAGTAAATAAATAAATCACTTTTCCTAAAAATAGGGGACTAAGTCGGTTGTACAACCGGGTTAGTCAGCGTTCTAGAACTAATGAGCTGTACAGTTCAGGAGTTCTAGAATACCTATTCTAAAACCAACCCACCTCACATCAATCCAATTTTTTCTCAAAAACTCACAAAATCATTTTCAAAAAGTAGGGGACTATGTCGGTTGTACAATCGGGTTAGTCAGCGTCTTAGGATCAGTGAGCTGTATAGTTCAAAGAGTCCTAGGACCCCTACACTAAAAAACACCAACCAACAAACCTTTTCAGGAAGAACTACGTAGCTTTGATTCCTCCATTGCATCTGGAGGTACGTAGGAGCAAGAGTCCACTCTTGTCAAGCACTAAAAACTAAAAATTTAAATAAGTCTTTTCCTCTATAAATAAAAGGGTAATTATTAATAAATCCTAATTAATTAGACCAAGGATGTCGTGGGGTGCTAGTACCTTCCCCACACATAACGACTCCCGAACCCTAAACTCAGCCTTATCTTAAAACTAAAAGGGATTTTCCGAATTTGCCCTTAAACTAAAATTTGGTGGCGGCTTCCTATGAACCTTTCGAAGAATCCTTTCCCGGATTTTTCGGTCGCTACAGCTGGCGACTTCACTGGGGACTTAATTTTCTTTAGAGAGTCAAAACCTAGTCTAATTATTTAGGATTAATTTAATTTTTACCCTTCCCTTATTTATTTATTTATTTTTGCATGTTATACTTTTATGTGATATATAAACCCTAGGGTAGAAGACGATATTTGTATGCATGTTTGTTTTGTTTGCAGCTTTGGGTTATTTTAAACTGCTCCTACACACACTACACATCTACACATCACACACATGTGAGAAAAGTCCTCTACCCGGACTCGAGTGGAAACCTAAGTTAGAACGAGATTGCGTAGTGATGGCCTGCGGGACGTACGTCTCGTTGGGTGGTCATGAAAATCTCACCTAGAGTTTGATTCCTTTTAAGGATGCTATCCCTTCTAATAGCTTGCCTATTGTTGGGGTCGATATTCTTAGTGGGGTCCTTGGCTCTAGGGACCAAGTGTAGGATTCTTTAAAACTACCCTTGTGAGGCTCACTATAAATGAAACCTTAGACTCACTCCATAGGGTACCCTTCTAGGGTCACAAAGGAGCTTTATACCCTTGCATTCAAACGAACATTAATGCATACCGTCTTTTATCCAAAAAAAATTAAAAAAATCAAAAATTCAAAAATCAAAATCATTATTTACTACATTTTTAGAAAATATACCACATGCATTTTTCTTTTTCTTTGCATAACAAAAAACAACAAGATAAACATCTTATGTTGCGTACATTTTATGATCCTTTGAGAATTAAAAGCTTTATTTTGGAGAGAAGCCATGCATGCTAAAGTCAAAGTTAAACTTTGTACTTTACTCTCCAAATGTAAACTTATAATTCCCCGACGCGACAAATAAAATCATATATTATCATTTCATACACATACATTACATTCGCATTTCACATACATTCATTCATTCGTTCGCATTCTCATTTCATGCGCATTCATTCATTTGCATACTTACATCATGCATTATAAAAAAAAAAACAAAAAAAAAACATAATTTTAGAGAAAGATTGTGATGAGAGGTGAGACATTCTTGTGAGGTAAATCATTCTTTTTGAAAAAGTTTAGCCATACTTAGTTGCAAGCTCAAGGCGTTTCAAGGCACTCAATTTTTCAAATTAGCAGCTCGTTCACATTTTTTCAACAAAGTGTTGCATCTCATCCACCCCATGATGAATGACCAAAATAGTCCATCAAAATTTCATTCATGTTAAAGTTGTTGTTAACTCTTTTTCTGAAGCATTCGCGTAATAACTTGTGTGTGACGTGTGTCTTCATTCTTGTTTGAGTCGGCTTAATCATCATCCCCGTCCAAGTCTAATCCCACCCCGACCACCCTAAAGTACATACTCCCTACCTAGTCGACTTTTGGTTTGTTCTCACTAATGAAATAACGCTTTAGGCTCTCCATACAGGGGGCAAATTTGTGATCTCTAAAATACCTTGTCAACGTTGTATTCCTTTGGTGCAAGTCCTTTACAAAAAAATTCAAAAAGGCTCATTAGGTTGAAAACTCGTAAGAGCAGCCTAAGCAAAAATTAGGGCATAAAAAAATAATAAAGAAAAAAAGAGCAAATATATAAAAATAAGTAAATTATTGTCCTTGAGTTAATTTTTGAGAAACCGAGCAATCACGATTTGAAATGAAGTTTGGACCATCATTCCATATCCTCAAAAATCCTTCGCTACCCACCTTAAGCCGAAAATCCCAAACCCTAGACAAGGATCGATTCCGCATCAAAAAATGGTGCATCACTTTTATCAGCTCACTCAGCTCAAAAGAAAGAGAAAGAAAATTCACAAAAAAAAAGTGAAAAAAAGAGAGGATTGAAAAGAAAAATTCTGGAAAAAAAAAGTAAAAGTAGTAAGAATCGTGAGCTGATATTTCGTACAATTAAACGCATAAGAGATCCTTGTCTGAAATAAACCCTCAAACACTTCCCAATCCATCTAAACAGATCCATTCTACCACGAGACATGTATGAGATTCTTGTCTCAATAGACCCTCAAACACTCCTTTGAGCCTAATAAACCCTTCTTTCATAAGCCATTAACCATTAGCCAAACTACACTGCTGAATAAAATCATTTGTCTCATCAATCCTCAAACCATTCCTTTGGCCTCAACATCCTATCCTCCATAAACCCTTGGCTACATTACAATTCTAAACAAGTTCATCCAACCATGAGGCACGTCAATTACTCAATAAAATCTCAAACACTCCTTTGAGCCTAAAAACCATTTCCTTCATAAATCATCACCCATTAGCCAAGTTACATCACCAAATCATTTGTCCCATCATCATCAAACACCTCTTTGAGCCCAATTATCCCTTCCTTCATAAATCATTAACCACCGACCACATTACAACCCTCTTGAGTTCGTTCTGATCATTGACTGAGTTCGTTCTGCATGAAGCTCATGGTCCAATAAAGAAGTGCCACATGTCACTACAAGAAAAATGGGGTTTTTTGGCGGATTTTTCCGCCAAAAAACACCCAATTCCGCCGCAAATACAGGTATTTTCGGCGGATTTTTCCGCCGGTAAAAGGCTGGTCGCAACGTATTTCCGGCGGATTTTAAGTCATTTTTATGGATTTTTGCGGGAATTTGCGTGATTTCCTGCATTTTCTCAATGAATTTTTGACTTTTTTTTTTCAAAAAAAAAAAAAAATTTAAAAACATTTTAAAAATTTTATATATAAACGTTTTTTAAAATTAAATAAATTTAAAAAAAAATATAAATAACATATTTAAATTAAACAACTCAAATAGTGATAACCAAATAAAATGTTTTTTAAAAATAAATAAATTTAAATTAAAAATATAAATAGTATATTTAAATTAAAAAACTCAAATACCAAATAATAAACATCCATAATCAACCAAATAATAAACATTCATAATCAACCAAATAATAAACTTCCATAAATTAAAATCCAACAAATCACTCCGATATCCATAATAATAAACATCCATAATCAAATATAAAGCTACTAAGGTGCGTGCTCATCCGAGTCATCTCTGTGATAATAGTTATCACCTCGTGTTGGCTCATCACCGAACAAAGCAGCCTCTAACGCATTATAATTTAGATCAATATTATTGAAGAGCTGGGGTGATTCTTTGTTGGGAGGATCTTCTTCTTTGGGGTTGATACGGCATTTGCTGCTTGAGGTGGTGATCGTGCCGGGAAGATATGGGGTGGATATCTTTGTCGCTGGGTGGTGACCGGTGTTGGGGAGGATGCTGGGGAGGATACTGAGGTGGATACTGCTGGGGTGGATACTGCTGAGAATAATGGGGTTGTGGCGGATACTGCTGAGGGTACGGAGGATACTGAGGCCAAGATTGCGGCTGGTAGGAAGCCATATGTGATGATGATGATGATGATGGCCTCGAAGGATGGTTCATCTGAGCCATCAACTGCTGAATGCGCTCCTCAGTTCTCCTAGCTTGCTCAGCAGCGCGCTCCTCACTTATCCTCTGCCGCTCCCTTACCTCTTCCAGTTGTCGTGCATGTTGCTCCGCCTGCTCGTTCAATCTCTGGTTAAATTGCTGGGTCAATTGATCTAGCACTGCGTTGGGAGCAACATAAGAATGACCAGTACTCTCTGTCCCCGCATATGATCGACTCGGCAGAATGCTTTCCTTGAAGAACTTGGGTCCCATGCTACCAGATCCTGTCAAACGATCACTCTTTTGTGGGCGAACTGCTCTATCCCAAATAAAGTGAGCCACTCTAGCCTCCTCCACAGGATCGACTGACCCACTGCTCTACAGATGAGACTCACGCCACTCGGCCATCCCAGCATCATAAGCATCCTAAAAAAACAACAGATAAATAAATAAATATTAATAAAAAAACAATAAAAACAATATAAATAGATATATATATATATATATATATATATATATATATATATATTGTATTTAAAGATAAATAACTAATAACATAATGTAGTTTTACCTGAATCCTCGTCGCCCTATCGTGGATAAATGTATCATCCTCCTCTCGCATATACAAGTTATGATGCAACTCGTGCAAACCGACCTCCCGCCCAAGTTCTTCCTCCTAGATACATAATTTTATTATTTAATAACAACTACTTAACACATAGTTAATAAATTTAATTAATTGATGAATTAAGTAATAGTTATAAAATTACGTACCATGCTTATTTGGTGATGAGTTCCAGCACTAACACATCCACCTGCGTGCAGGAAATAGCCATTTTCAGAAGCACGGTTCTTCTTAGCTTTCTCTTGTTTATTTTTAAATTCATCCGTCTTCCAATACTCGACAAGTTGTGCATAAGCCTCACGGTCCCATAAAATCGAGTTTTGCCTTTGCTTCAGTACACCCCGCAAGATTTCTTGAGTATCTATCATCGCATCTCTTGTTGAACGATGCTCAACATCTTTCTCATTGCTCGGTAACCATGTACATTGTTCCTATTTAAAAAAATTAGAAAAATATTGTTAATACAGACAAATTAAACAATTCAATAAAATAATTAAAAATTAATTATTTCTTAGAACTTACCAAGAAAGAATTGAGCATGACCCTAAAATAGTCTTTGTTATTATCTTCTTTATCTTTCTTAACAGCAGTCCAATTTTTCCAACCTTTTTGGAAATTCTGCTAAATTGAGTTTATGACTGCGGTGGCTGCAGGCTTTGAAGGAAGAAACCTGAAATTTTTTAAAAAAGCTGAATATTTTGGACCACGAAAGTTGTATAAAAGGCAACAAAAAATTAATAAATAATTATATACTTACGAATCTCCTTGAGGCACCACGATGACACGACCATCTTCAACATGTGTCGGCCGTAAGTCCTCCCTTGTGACCAACTTTGGAAGAGGTGTACAACTACTACTACTCGCACCATCTGTGCTTGGCTTTGGCAAATATCTGCCAAGAGGAACAACACAACGACGCGTCCTGTGACGGCACGTTAGGCGAGTAATAATCTTCTTCCTCCCACCTGCCGTATCCGCGACAAGTGGAGGAACATCGTGTGTGTCGTCACGATCAGATGAGGATCCAGATGATGACATACCTGTATACATACATACATACATATATATATATATATATATATACATTTAAATAGTAAAAAAAGAAACATGTATATATATTGCATAAACATTCGTACAAATATTCATACAAAATAACCATAAATATCCATACTATTACCAGTTACTAATTAAGTACCAAATAAAATTGAATAACTAGAAAAACTAATTTGAATCCCACTCATTCTCAAAATCATCATCATCAGATGAGCAGGGAATTCTTGATACACCAATATGTTCTTCTGCATCTTCATCAGCATCTTCTTCGTCATCAACTTCATCGCCGGTGTTTGGTTGATCGCATAAACGAGTAATGGGTTCCACTTGAATCACTTCATATACATTAGAAATCTCATCCATTTGAAATGGGACATCTTCCAGTGTGTCATTTGTCTCAATCCGGCCTCTTGGTTTTGTCTTAATTGCGACACACCAACCACGCCTATCAGTCCGCGTTGATGGATAAGGGACATAATAGACTTGTCTCGCATTTTGAGCAATGACGAACGGATCATACAGTCGATATCTACTACTCATTTTAATGTCGATCAGTATTTGACTTTGATTCACCCTTGCTCCTCGAAAGCGCACGGATCAAACCAATTACAATAAAAAGCACTACCAAATCGACTATAGTCTAGATAGGGTATGCAACTTCAGATATGTGTTGAATCACACCATAAAAATCACCTTCACCACCTCCGGTGACACCCTTCATGCAAACTCCACTATTGATTGTTTCTCTGCCCTGTGTCCATTCATTATTGTGAAATTTGTATCCATTGACAAAGTATGTGTGCCATTCTTTAACACATCTTCGAGGACCGTCTGATAAGTTCCTCAAGTGTTGGTTGGGAGGAGTTGGTGGGAGGGCATAAACACGTTGCCTAAACCACATTGGAAAATATGCATTAATATAAGCCGAAGATTGTTCTTCACTTATTTCCTCAGATGACAAGAATTCCCTAAAAAGAAATAATTAATTGTTACACATTTGTCTACTTTTATTGACTTAATTAAGATCGATATATATATATATATATATATATATATATATATATATATATATATATATATATATATATATATATATATATAGTTAATGTTGAGGAATACATACTCAATGAATGGTTGCACCTCAGTACAGTTTATCAACACATGAATATGTGCTGCCTTGAACTCTTCCTCTGTCAGCCAGTGAATTGACTCCCTCCCAGATGGACGACCGGGTAGACAAAAGACAGACAAAGCTAATTCATGTCTCGGACATTCAACATCCATTTCATTTCGACTGCTTCTTGGAGCAAATTCATTCTTGAAATAATAAGAACAAAAGTTGGTTGTTTCACGGTGTAAGTATGAAGAACATATCGATCCTTCAACTCTAGCTTTGTTTTTCACCGATCTTTTTGAATCACCCATGAACCTAGATAAAACGATATGTTAATTAATCAATAATGTTATTTTTTAAACTTCCTTTTATATAATAAATAACTGACCTTTCAAACGGATACATCCATCTGTATTGGACAGGTCCGCCAAGTTTAGCTTCAGATGCGAGATGCACCGGTAGATGCTCCATAGAATCAAAGAAACCAGGCGGAAATACTCTCTCCAACTTGCATAAGATAAGTGGGATGTCTTGTTCCATTTTTGTAAGATCATCAACTTTTAGGGTTGCTGAACACAAATTCTTAAAGTATGTACTTATTTCAATTAGCGGGTTCAAAACGTGTGTTGGCAACGAACTAAAAGCGATGGGAAGTAAGCACTCCATGAATACATGACAATCATGACTCCTCATCCCATGCAACTTCCCATTATCCACATCCGCACATCTAGATAAATTGGAAGAATAATCGTCGGCATTTTCAACTCTTTTATCCATCGATAAACCGCTTTTCGCTTCTTCCTTAGATAAAGTATAATTGGCTTTGGGTTTCAATGTCCTAGTACCTTGCTCAACCAACAACAAATCCTTTCGTCTACAATAATGAGCTATGTCCTTCCTAGCTTTCTCTTTGTCTTTCGTTTTACCTTTCACGCCCATGACGGTGTTAAATATGTTATCAAAAAATTCTTCTCTGTATGCATTACATCCAGATTGTGTCTCGAGAGATTATCTTTCCAATAGGAAGTTCCCAAAAGATACTTCTCTTTGTCCGGTTGTGCCATTGCCCATAGTATACGGACGAGAAACACACCGCTACGACTTCCATCGGAGGATGTCTTTAACACTCCCAAACTTCCTCTCGTGTCAAACTATGAGGAGGTCCACTTGTTTCAACATGTCCCTTGATGAATGCATATTTTCGCTTTCTAAATGGGTGATCCATAGGTAAGAACCTACGATGCGAGTCAAACCACGAACTTTTCCCTCCGTATTTAAGAGTGAAAGCCCTTGTGTCAACCATGCAAATCGGACATGCCATCTTACCATGTGTTCCCCATCCGGACAACATTCCATAGGCGGGAAAGTCATTAATTGTCCACATCAAAGTCGCCTCATTTCGAAATTTTGTTTGTGTGTTTGCATCATAAGTTAAAACACCATGCCATAACCTTTTAGGTCATCAATCAAAGGTTGCAAATATATGTCAATACCAATTTGTTGGATTGCTTGGCCGGAATAATAGCATTTAAAATCATGTATGGTTTAGACATACACATTTCTGTTGGAAGGTTGTATGGGGTAACAATAACTGGCCAACAAGAATACGGAGATGCCGATGCTTGAATATAGGGTGTGAAACCATCAGAGCATAAACCAAGCCGAACATTGCGTGGATCACGGCAAAATCGGATGAACACGATCAAAATGCTTCCAAGCTTCACCATCGGATGGGTGACGTAATTCACCGTAATTGTTTCTATTTTCATGGTGCCACGTCATTTTACCAATGGTCTTCATTGATGTAAACATCCTCTGTAGCCTTGGTATAAGCGGCAGATAGAACATTGCTTTTCGTGGAACCAGTTTGCGTCTGCTCATCCCTTTCCTGCTGACACGATAGCGTGGCTCTCCACACAACTTGCATTCCGTCAAATTTCCATCATTTATGCCAAACTCATTATTATAATAGAGCATGCAACTGGACACACAACAATCAATTCTTTTAGATTTTAAGCCAAGCTTTCGATACAGTCTTTTAGCATCATAATAACTCTGCGGCAAAAGTCCTTTAATAGGGGTTGCATCCAACATCATTTTGGTCATATATTCCATGCACAACTCGGCAACATTAAATTGAGACTTAAGACCCAACAACCGAACACACATTGATAATTTTGAGTCTTTAGATCCTTCAAATAATGGTTTATTTGTCTCACTCAAATACGTGTAAAACAATTCGCTTCCTCATTAGGAACTTCTTCAGCATCATATTGCGGTTCTTCAAAATCCAAATTTACTCCAATGGCATGAGATATCATTCCCTGATAAACATCTAACGCGGGTTGCATGATTTGGCCAGATCCAGATGTGGAAGCTACTTCTTCAACTGGAACATTAGTACTTGAAAGATATACTTCAACCGAACATTAATCGCGAGAACGACTACCGCAGTACCCAGTGCTACTGCGCCGCGTGGCGACTCCATATCGAATAATCTGGCCTAAACCCATTATTGTACAAATGCATTCTGACTTCATCTTCATTTTTTATAAATCGAATTGAACATTTCGCGCACGGACATCTAATTCCCCCTTCTCGCGCAAATCCTTCGTCACGCTTAGCACAAAAATAAACTCTTCTACTCCTTCTGCAAAACGTCTCTTTAAACCGCTTCTTCCAGGAAATAATCGATCATACATCCAACTACGGTCCATGTTTTTAAGATCCTAGTACTACGTACCCATAAATAATAAATCAAATTTTATATTTTACAGACATACAAATACACATATACACATACACATACACTAACAATGTAAACATTATATTAATAAATTATAACAAAAATAGAATTTAAAAAATTTAACACATTTTATATATTATGTTATGGTAAACATAAATATTAGTCATTTTAACTAACACTCAATTAACTAACAAAAAATATAACATTTTAACAAATACATAAAAATATTTAAAACATAGATTCTATTAATATTAGTCATTTTAACTAACAAGTCTAACAATTTTATTATTAACAATAAATTACATATAATAACTGTTTAAATGTAACTATTTAAATGAAAATAAATTACATATCATAATTCTTTGATATATTTAATAACTTCGAAAATATAATAAAATTTAACAATTTAAACAAAAAAATGATAATATAATGACTTTCGAAAATATAATAAAATTTAACACTTTAGACAAAAAAATGATAATATAATGATATTTAAAAATATAATAAACTTTAACAAATTAATAAAAATAATAATTATATAATGCATTTTCGAATAATTACTATATTATTGTATTTCGCATTCATCTAAAAACTTTTAACAACATCAAATAAATTTTTTCTTTTTTAACTACTATATTATTATATTTCGTATTTTCTAAATAATATTAATGCAAATTAAATTTAAATCAATATTTTAATATTGTATTTATGTAATATTTTTTAAAAAATATTAACATAAATTAAAAAATAAGCACAAAATTATCAAATACATTAATCTTATTTGGTACGAATTTATTTAGTAATATTAACTAATATATTATAACTTTTCATATTTAATTATTGAAGAAGTCTAACTACTAACATCAAATAAGTTTAATGACAACAAATAATTTCAATAACTAACCGGTAGTGCCGAGAAGACTCTGACTTGATGCTAAATCGGAATCCTTTAAACAAAGAAACAAAGATCACCAAACTCAAACAAATCCTAAACAAACAACACCACAATTAGTAACAAAGTATAAGTTAAAACAAAATATAAGTTAAAACAAAGTCTAAATTAAAACATACCTTCAAAACAAATTTGAGAGAAGTGTTCAGAAAGAGTAAAGATTGAATGTGAGAATTGTTAAGAGAGTGAAATGTTGAGAGAGTGAAGTGTTGAGAGAGTGAAATGTTGAGAGAGTGAAGTGTTAGAATGAATTGAGAAATCAGATTTATTAAGGGAGGAGGAAGAGAGCCATTGGAATCGAGGTAATTTTCGGCTGATTCGAGGTGCTTTTTCGGCGGAACCGAGGTGCTTTGACCGAGGTCATTTTCGGCGGATTCTAGTGGTGTTTTCGGCGGATTCTATTGGTGCTTTGACCGATGTGCGTTTTCGGCGGATTCTAGTGGCGTTTTCGGCGGATTCTAGTGGTGCTTTGACCGAGTGCGTGCCAATGATTCTTATGCATTTTCGGGAATTTTGAATTTCAAATTTCCCCTATTTTTGTGTAGTGCATTTTGGTGGATTGATTTTTTTTTCTCAAACTTTTTGTTCCCACTTTATAATCCGCCACAAACGTCAAAAATCCCCACAAATGTCAAAAATCCGCTAAACTTTTTCTCGTGGATTAAATCCCCACAAATGTCAAAAATCACGGAAAGTTTGTGGGGATTAAAATCCGCCTTGAAAGTTTTGCCTTGAATTTTCAGTTTTTCTTGTAGTGTGTCCTTGAGTGAGTGAGGTTCTCAACTTGCTTTTGATCGTGATCGCCGAATTTTGCAAGTGGCTCTACTCCATATGACTAGGCATGACGTCACATATCAAGTGTGGAAACATCAAATTGGTCCTTGGATGTTTTGGTGCAAAGTGCTGGTTTTAGCAGGTGTAGGCAGTGTGGGCACTCCTAATGTAGCCAGTGTGCACTACGCCAGAATTGTAAAAAGAGATCGCCACCTTTAGTAGCGTTTATAAAAAAACGCTACCCATTTTAATAACACGCTACACCATTAGTAGCGTTTTAATGTAAAACGCTACCAATTAGGTAACACGCTAGACAGATCCCTAGCGCTTTTACTTAAAACGCTAGCAAATTAGAAAACACGCTAGACAGATCCCTAGCGCTTTTATTCAAAACGCTAGCCAATTAGAAAACACGCTAGATAGATCCCTAGCGTTTTTTATAAAACGCTAGGTATTTAGTAAACACTCTAGACAGATCCCTAGCGCTTTTATTCAAAACGCTAGGTATTTAGAAAACACGCTAGATAGATCCCTAGCGTTTTTTATAAAACGCTAGGTATTTAGTAAACACTCTAGACAGATCCCTAGCGCTTTTATTCAAAACGCTAGGTATTTAGAAAACACGCTAGATAGATCCTCAGCGTTTTTAGAAAACGCTAGGTATGGTTAAATAATATTTTTTTGTTTCCTATTGAGCTACTTCCTTTCTCACTAACACTCTCACCCGTAAATGCAAAATCACTCACCCGTAAACGCAAAACCCTAACACCCTAACTCAAATTAACATCATCTCTCTCAAGGAAAATCATCTCTCTCTCAGTGAACATCATCTCTCTCACTCGGACAACATTGGTGAGTTTTTGTTCCTTGCTCTGTTTCTTGTTAGATATTAATTGTGGGTTCTAGTTTAGAAATATATTAGTTTTGTCACTTGTGCACACTAGACTCTTTTTTTTTTTTTACCACTAGCCTCTTCTTGTTAAACATAAATTAATTATTTGGAAGACTAGACTATATGGTTCCTTTGTCTTGACCAAAGGACCGAGAATAGAAATAGAATATGATATAGATATAGCTTGGGAAAATAAGGAGTGGATTTGAAAAATTTTAAAAGAGGAATTTTTGTTTGTTTTTTTATATGAATTGATTCTTCATTATATTCGAATTGCTTGATGGGTCATATGTTAAAGTTCTCTTCTCAGGATTTTATTATAAATATAATTTGGAAATTATGGATAGAAATTGGATGTCCGCCAATAAATGCGCCCAAGGAGTATATGCATTGGAGTGGATTATTTTGTGAAATTTGTCTTTGTTGAACGTTTAGGGACTTCTAGTGGTATGAAATGTCCTTGTTTAAGGTGTTGTTATGTAAAATCGCCATCGCAGAGGAGTTGGCACGACATTTAAAGCGAAAGGAATTGATCAAAGTTACACTTGTTGGATAATGCACGGTGAGAAAAAGGTGAATCTTCAAATATGAATGATATTAGTAAAGAGATATGCGCGCCGGTTGACACGGAACACATTCATTTGATGCGAACGAATTTGAAGAGATGGCAAAGGTGGTTGAAGAGGATCTTAATGATTGTCTGAAATGTTTGAGAAGTTGATAAGCGATGCGAGAGACACCATTGTATGCGGGTTGTAATGAATTCACAAAATTATTGGTTGTGATCAAGTTGTATAACTTGAAAACTCGCCACGGATGGACGGATAAGAGCTTTACCGATTTACTCTCATACGAAAGAAATGTTGCCGAATGATAATGTGCTTCCTTCTCGGACGTATGATGCAAAGCAAATGTTGGGGTCTATTGGCTTGAACTATGAGAAGATACACGCTTGTCCGAATGATTGCATTTTATTTCGGAATGAACATGCGTTGTTAAAGTCGTGTCCTAAATGTAATGCACCGCGAGTATAAGAAGAAAGAGTCCGCTCCACAAAAGGTGTTGTGGTATTTTCCTATAATTCCTCGATTTAGGCGCATGTATCGTAGTTCGTAAGATGCAAAACACTTGACATGGCATGAGGATGAAAGGATTAAAGATGGTATGCTACGACACCCGGCAGATTCTCCGCAATGGAAAAAATCAATATTGAGTATCCTAATTTGGGGATGACCCGAGAAACCTACGCCTTGCATTGTCTGGTGATGGATTTAACCCGCACGGTATCGAGTAGCTCCCACAAGATACATGGCCCGTGATTTTGGCGATTTATAACTTATCGCCGTGGCTTTGCATGAAACGCAAATATATGATGTTGTCTTTGTTAATTTCAGGCCCAAACAACCAGAAATGATATTGATGTATACTTGGCTCCTTTAATTGAAGACTTGAAGCAAATGTGGGAGACGGGGTAGAGAGGTGTATGATGGGTTCAGAGAAGAAAGTTTCACCCCGAGGGCTATGATCTTTGGCACAATTAACGACTTTCCCGCATACGGCAATCTATCTCAGTACAGTAACAAAGGCAAAGTGTGCATGCCCTATATGTGAAGATAACACAGATTGGATGTGGTTGGAACATGGTAAGAAGAATATCTATCTTGGTCATCGTAGATTTTTGCCATCAACTCATCACTATCGATTGTGGAGAAAGGCATTTGATGGGAATACAGAACACGTAGAGCTCCCCGCCTTTGTGGCGAGATGTGTATTTGAAAAGGTGGAAGATTTGAACATTAAATTTGGGAAGCCTTTTGCGGGAGAGATTGCCAAACGGGGTGGAAGAAAAAGTCGATTTTCTTTGAGTTGCCATTTGGAAGTCATTATATGTAAGGCATTTCATTGATGTGATGCATGTTGAAAAGAATGTCTTGAAAGTGTCATTGGTACCTTACTCAATATAGGGTAAGACTAAAGATACCATCAACTCAAGGTTGGATTTGGTTAGTATGGGTTTGAGACTGAATTGGGTCCCGGTAAAGAAGGGTACACGTACATATCTACCTCCGTGCAATTTCATACTCTATCTAGAAAGGAGAAGACTGTCTTTTGTGAGTTTCTTCATGGAGTTAAAGTTCCAGAGGATACTCTTCAAATGTGGCGACTCTTGTATCGATTAAAGACCTCAAGTTAAAGTCTCTAAAGTCCCACGATTGTCATGTTCTCATGGAGAATTTGCTACCCATTGGTATACGATCCATTTTGCCTAAGAAAGTGCGTCGGACCTTAACCAAACTTTGTTTATTCTTTAAGGCGATTTGTAGTAGAGTGATTGACCACGGAAAGTTGCCAACATTGCAAAGAGAAATTACTGTCACTTTGTGTGAGCTTGAGATGTATTTCCCACCTTCCTTTTTGACATAATGATTCATCTAATAGTTCATCCGGTTAGAGAGACACAATTGTGTGGCCCATGTTACATGAGATGGATGTATCCGTTTGAGCGTTACATGAAGATATTAAAAGGATATGTGAAAAACCGATCACGACCGAGGGTTGTATTGTTGAGCGCTACATAGTGAAGAAGAAGCTGTTGAGTTACGCTGACCGCCTATCTATCTAGTCTTGAATATTACGTGGGATTTGCCAAGGTCTCGTCATGCAGGAAGGATTAGTAAAGGGATGACAGGAAATAAATTAGTGATGGTATCAAGGAAAGAACTAGAGCAAGCACACTTGTACGTTCTTCACAATGATAGTGAGGTTGATTCATATGTTGCCAAGCACAAGGAGATTCTTAAGAGTCAATTCAGGGAAAGAAGCAAGTTTGGTTAGCAAAAGAACACAATAGGAGTTTCATAGTGTGGCTAAAACATCACATTGATGGTGAGTGTGTTTGAATCCTACTTGATTTCAAAAAGATTGAGATGGTTAGCAAAAGGTCCAAATATACATGTCTTCTCTTACAACAAACTATCTAATGAACGAAAGTGCACTTTCTATACAAAAGAACAAGATGATCAGAGTAAAATGCAAAATAGTGGGGTGACTCTTGTAGCTCATTCTATGCATGCATCCGATTGCCAAAGATAGAAATCCCATATATGCGAATATGTCTTACTTTGGCTTCATTGAACACATATGGGAGTTGGATTACAATATGTTTCAGGAGCACGTGTTCAAATGTGAATGGGTTGACAATAATCTTGGTTTTCTGATTGATGAATTAGGGTTCATGCGGGTGAATTTCAACAAGTTAGGATATAAAGATGAACCTTTTATTTTAGCATCGCAAGCTCAACAAGTGTTTTATGTCACCGATCCATTAATATCAATTGGTCTATTGTTCTATTGGTGACAAAAAATTTGTGTATAACAACGATGATGATGAAGCACCCGATGATGTTGGTGTTGAGGACGACCCGTTCTTGAGAACATCGGAACCAATAATAGGGAAAATACTTCTATAGAGGATGTTGTATATTTTAGAAAAGATCATAATGATGGAATTTTTATTCGTCGGAAAAAAAAATACCAAGACGCGAATTGCAAACAAAATTTTATCTAGGAAAAGGAAAAGGTAATATAGACTTAATGATTTCTCGTTATTTTTATTAATAGATAATTATTATATTGTTTTTGTAAATTTAACAATAACATGGATTATGTTATATTGCAGTCGGATGGCATCACTTAGTGATCATGAGATCTAGTGGTCAAGACAAGTAGTCATATATGGTATAGCTTTAATTTGTAGCTACTTTTGAGTTTCATAATGTAAGTTACTTATTATGTTGTATGATTTGTAAACAAAAATATCTATTAATAGGTTGAATTTTGTGTGTATCTATATATTGGATTGTAATGATATTGGCTGAATTTTGTTGGAATGATATTTGATGAATTTTCTTTGGAAGGGAATGAATTAATAGGTTGTAATTAAAAAGGAGAATAAACAAAAATAAAAAAATAATTAAAAAAATCAGTCAATAGGTAGCGTTTTAGAGTGAAAACGCTAGAAATGAAGTTAAAAAATTCATTCAATACCTAGCGTTTTAAAGTTAAAACGCTAGGAATTGTAAAGAGGAGCTAGAGGATCCCTAGCGTTTCTAAAACGCTAGGAATGCTAATAAAAGGTGCTATAGCATCCCTAGCGTTTTACATAAAACGCTAGGAATGCTAGTAAAAAGGTGCTATAGCATCCCTAGCGTTTTTAAAGAAAGCGCTAGGAATGCTATAGCACCTTTACTAGCATTCCTAGCGTTTTCTTCAAAACGCTAGGAATGGTAAACACGCGCTAGTTGATCCTAGCGTTTTACATAAAACGCTAGGAATGCTAGTAAAAGGTGCTATAGTATCCCTAGCGTTTTACATAAAGCGCTAGGAATGCTAGTAAAGGTGCTATAGCATCCCCAGCGTTTTTCTAAAAACGCTAGGAATGCTATAGCACCTTTTACTAGCATTCCTAGCGTTTTCTCAAAAACGCTAGGAATGGTAAACACGCGCTAGTTGATCCCTAGCGTTTTATGTAAAAACGCTAGGAATGCTATTAAAATTTTTACAAGGCGCGGCCTCTCATCTCCCTCACACACTCACGTACAACCCAGAACTCATCTACCTAACTTTTCTCCACGAACAACCCAGAACTCATCTTCGTTCATCTTCGTTCATCGTACCTCTTCGTTCATCTTCGTTCATCACCGTTGCACATTTCGTTCATCTCCACGCACAACCTGGTTACCCATTTCTTTCATCTCCACGCACAACTGGGTTACCCATTTTCGTTCATCTCCACGCACATTTCTCAGGTATGGATTTTCTTTTTTCTCCTGATTGTATTGTACATAGATTGCCTTTGCTTGTATGTTAGTTATAACAATGTTCTGTTATTGAACAAAAGATTTGATACTAGTCTGTACATGGCTTCTAGGTTACTCTTACTCTAGGTTTACTCTAGGTTACTTAGTGCATGTTAGTTATAACAATGTTTCTGTTATTGGCATTTTGAACAAAAGATGAACTCTTGATACTAGTCCTGCACATGGCTTCTAGGTTACTCTTACTCTAGGTTTACTCTAGGTTACTTAGTGCATGTTAGTTATAACAATGTTCTCGTTATTGGCATTTTGAACAAAAGATGAACTCTTGATACTAGTCCGTACATGGCTTCTAGGTTACTCTAGGTTTACTCTATGTATGTTTACTCTAGGTTACTTAGTGCATGGCTTTGATATTACTTTGTGCATGGCTTCTTCTATATTTTGTTAAGTGTTTGTTGGTTCTAAACAATTAGAAAGCTAAAACTCACCGAGTCTTATTCATTTGGGTGATTGCAAGTCGGATGGCATCACATAGTGATCACGATAGTAGTCGTGGTGGTGATGGGGTGATAGAAACACAAAGAAGTTCACTCCCGAGGAATTACATCGAAAAAGAATATCGTCAATCGGATAAGTAAAGGACACGAGAAATATAAGGTAAGTTAATTACTAATTATTAATGTTGTTCTCTACCTTTCCAAGTTATCTAATTATTTAATGATTTAATTATTTAAGGTCCGATGGAGTGTTAAAGGTTTGCCAATTGGAGACAACGGCACAAATTTAATTAGCTTTATTGGTACTAAGGTGAAGCAAATCTTTCCAATTTCAATTAAAAGTTGGAATGAGAAAGATAATCGAGTTTTGCCTAAACCGAAAGATGATTTTGGGACTTAATATGGGTATATAATTTTAGACCTCTTTAATAATCTTATTTAGTGATTTTTAGTTATATTTATTTAATCCATTTTTATGTATAACTAGAAACACTTTGATGTCGATGAGTCCCGAAGAGATTGGATCTTTGAAGGAAGCGGGAAGGTTGCATAGGGCTTACGTGAGGCGATGTGGGGAAAAAGTATCAAACGTCCCGATGGGACCATCGGACAGAGCCTCAAAGATCTTTGTATGCGGGAATTATAACTAAGGAGGAATGGACCAAATTTGTAGATATACGCACTCAGATCCGGATTTCTGGTTAGTATATTAATTATTTAAGTTATATATATATTTCACAAGTAGATATCATTCATTAATGTAGTAGTATCTTTTTAAATAGAAAAAGAGCAAAGCGAATAAAGAAAGAGCTTCTAATCCAGCAAGTACCCTTATAGAGGAGGTTCTAGTGGATATCAAATTCTCGAAGAAAGATTGGTAAGAAATTAGTTTAATTTATTATGATTTAATGAATCTTTTAATTTCTGAGTTGATTAACAATTATTAAACTTAAATACATTTGGAAGAGGAAAGATCCAACTCAAGAATCCCTTGATCGCATGCGATTGTGCAGTTAGAGGTCCGACAAAACAAGGATGGGGAGATTGTGGATCCGAAAACTAAGGAGGTCAAGGACAAAATTGTAAGTATTTTTTTAATCCGTTACTCGATTTTTTTGACACGTGAACATATATTTTTATTGTCGATTAAATTTCGTTGACACTTGTTTATTATTTCTATCCGTTACTCGATTTTTTTGACACGTGGACATATTTTTTATTCTCGATTAAATTTCTTTGACACTTGTTTATTATTTTTATCCGTTACTCGATTTTTTTGACATGTGGACATATTTTTATTGTCGATTAAATTTCACTTGACACTTGTTTATTAATTTTATCCGTTATTTATGTTTGTGCATCGTAAAGCATATCACAATCAGTATCACAAGGAGATTTAACAGATTGTGATGGTCACCAAGATGTCCTTGCTCGTGCCTTGGGAAGGGAAGAGAGACAGTGGTCGGATTAGAGGTTATGGATATGGGATTCCTCCGACAACCGTGTGTTTGGGCCAAAGAAGAGCCAAAGCAAGGGGTGCGGGATTGTAAAGTCATGGCGGAAAAGTATGACGAGCTATCCAAGAATGTTCTTTGTGCTAATGGAAGAGAGAGAGATGTTTAAGCGACTCTTGGCACAAAGGATTGGTGCACCATCCCCTGCTTTGCACCACCCCTGCTTTGAACCTATTGAGCCCGCTTTGCACCCCCATAGCGCCCGAGATAGTTTGCACCATCCCTTCAACATGTATTTAACAAAACTCGACTGCTTTTTTGTACAATTGTATTTGATAAAATTATCATGTATATTTATTTTTCTTTATAATTGATTTAGGATAGCTGTGAGTGTGAGCTATATATTGCAAACCCACATCGAAAGGTTGCGAGTGGGTTTGATATGTAACCAATTGAGTGCCACACATCGCACAATCGGGCCATGCACGAAAACCATTTGAGAGTTAGGGTAGACTATTCAATAGAGGGTCTGCACCATTGCCTGCTCCAATTGCTAATGCGGATATATTTCTTTGTGGATCAAGCGCTTAGTACTTTTGTGGCATGGCCCGAACAACTTGTCGTTGTAAGTGACAATATTTTTGTTAATAATTAAATGACTATAATGTGTGTTAACTAACTAGCTAATTAATCATTTTTTAATATATACTAGGTACCCCATGTGTCCCGACCTTCCCCTTCCATGAAAGTCTCCCAACCTTCCCCTTCCACTACCAAACTCTCCCGACCATCTTCTATCTGGCCGGTCCAACATGTTGGTCAATTTCCCAATGATGAATTCGAGAACTACATCGATTCTCTAAAGGTCCACATTCAAAAAATGAACCGGGACGACTCGATTTTTTTACCGCCCGATAACATTGTGGGGCTGGAGCAGATTGGTAATGATCAACATCGAGGATATGAAAGCTATAGTTGAGATGGATTGGGCCACCGCCATCGATATCGAGTATACCGAGGTATGTATTAAATTATTTGTACACAATAGTTGTTTATATTAGAGTATATATATGAGGATCTCGAAAGTTGTATATATATTATTTATAGGTTTTTGTACAATCGTCTTACGGTCCCTTCTCAACGGACACGAAGTATTTCTTCTTGTGTCCGGCTTGTATAGTTGTGTTTCATAAAGGTAACACAGAGGAACGCATTAAGACTATAAAGAGTGAAGTACAAAGTTATATCCATTCACGCTTCATGGAAGCCAAGCATTTGAAGGGCGACTCTTTATTTTTGGCACCACTCAATAATGGGTGAGAAATTTAGTCTTCAATCACTTGTTTAATTATTTTGAGGATTGTATTATAGTGTAAATTAATGTGTACTCATTCGTTTCTTCATTTACTTGCGAGGCAACATTGGGTACTCTTTGCAATAAACCCTAAGCACAATGTTGTCTATTATCCGGATTCACTTCAAGGCCATTACAACGTCTCACGAAGACTTCTTCAGAGAATCGGTTGAGAGGTGTGTATGTGTAACCCTCTCATTTTAATTTGTATAATTTAATATATGTATTTTGTTCAACTTAACGTTATATATATATATGTATGGCGTTCTGATTGCTTTGAAAGAATACTTGGGATTATCTACAAGTAAAACAAGATGGCTACCCATAAGCTGTAAGCTTTTTAAGAATCATTCTTATAATTTTAATTGATTTTTGGTCATAAAAATGTGACAATTAAGTTATAATCTTTTGCTTTGTAGTGTCCTAAACAACCAAATAGCAATGATTGTGGGTACTATGTTATGAGGTTTATGAAGGAGATTATCACTCATGACAAAGTAACAATCCCAACCAAGGTAACTACTTAGATTTCTTTTTATATTGATATTATAATACTTACTCAAATTTAATAAACATTTTAATTCTAATTTTATTTCATTTTATTTTGAGTATTTTCCCGACTTCAAAAAATCGAGAATTACTCTGTGAAGAACTTACAGACAAAGAGGGAGTGGTGCCATTATGTTTCTAGCTTTTTGTAGCAAGTTTTGAGATTCATAATAGTTTAGTTATTATTTATGTTGTATATATTGGATTTATATTATGTTGTAAGTACTTCTTAGAATGATATATATTGGATTGGAAATATTATTTGATGAATTTTGTTGATGAATTTTGTTTGAATGATATATTGGATTGGAATGTATTTTGAATTTGTTGAAAAGGGAATGAATTTATAGGTTGTAATTAAAATGGAGAACAAACCAAAATAAAAAAATATTTAAAAAAATTCAGTCAATAGGTAGCGTTTTAGAGTGAAAACGCTAGAAATGAAGTTAAAAATTCATTCAATACCTAGCGTTTTAAAGATAAAACGCTAGGAATTGTAAAGAGGAGCTAGAGGATCCCTAGCGTTTTTCTGTAAAACGCTAGGAATGCTAATAAAAGGTGCTATAGCATCCTAGCGTTTTATATAAAACGCTAGGAATGCTAATAAAAAGCGCTTATAGCATCCCCAGCGTTTTATATAAAGCGCTAGGAATGTTATAAGCATCCCTAGCGTTTTATATAAAACGCTAGGAATGCTAGTAAAAGGTGTTACTAAACATCCCAAGCGTTTTTATATAAAGCGCTAGGTATGGTTGTAAAAAGGGCTATAATCCTAAGCGTTTTAATTTAAAACGCTAGGAATGGTAGTAAAAAAAGGAGCTATGGGATCCCTAGCGTTTTTATTTAAAACGCTAGGAATGGTAGTAAAATGAGCTATGGGATCCCTAGCGCTTTTCTAAAAACGCTAGGAATTGTAAAAGCTACTGGGTCAATGGCTAGCGTTTTATATAAAACGCCACGTATGTCTAAAACACTATTTGGGTAAATGGCTAGCGTTTCTTAAAACGCTACTAATGGGGTGTACGCATTAGTAGCGCCCGACTTCTCTAGCGTTTTAAAAGCGCTACCAATGCCCAAAAAAAAACGACAAAGCTTGCTGTTTGGCGTAGTGGTGGGAACACTGCGCAGATGTTGACCGAACAAAACATCAAACCTAACAAGATATATGCATTTTGCCTATTTTATTGTCCTAATCTATTTGAATCCTTAAAATGTTGTTTCTTACTAAATGAGCTATATTTATATATTAATGTACTTGAAAATAAACAATAATCTAAGTTTAGCACTCTCCATCCCCGAATCCCATATTCATCCCCATTCCCCTACCCAAACCCATCGGGGATGAAAAATTGTTCCCCATCCCCAAACCCGAATCCCATATTCATCCCCATTGCCTGTTTTAACGGTTTGGGAAAAAGGAGAGCTGGATTTTTGAAAGCTTCCACTAATTTTGCAATGTCCTGATGATGATCATTAGTATTAACCATTTGTGTTCCCCCTCTTAAATTCACATTATTACAATCCACAGAAATAGGACCCTGCGCCTCAGCATTAAACGCAACATTAATGTGGTGATTGGGCGCCTCCCACGGTTGGTTCTCCTCCCTCAACCACCGTGCGCCACCTCCCTCCCCTACGCACCTCAGTACGCAACTCCGGTCCCCATTCACGCCTTCCATCATCCACTTGCATATCAAAAAGCTGTTGAAAATCTCCCTCAGCATGACCGGGCAAACTACATAGGTAACAAAACACATCTAACCGTTCGTATTTGAACGCCACCTCCTTTTGTGTCCATATGTCGATGCCTTTAGTTATGCATCATTCTGTTTTCTATACATATATTCCATTGTATCCTTAAGCATGTGGACCACGTGTTTCCTCATCATTGTTCTTTCAACTAATAAATAAATATATAATAGAAACATTTACTCCTTCTCGCTTACTATAAAGCTATTCAGCTACACAGTGGCAGTGTAATAATTTTTTTTTATCATCTCTTTACACAAAGAGTTGTTCATCAATCGCATACGTTCCCCTTTCCTTGCGAATTTGTTGCCCTGCCTTCATTCTTATTGTTCATTGGATTCTACAAGTTTTGCAGCAGATATGTATCTCTACAAATGACATATCGAACATAAATATAAGATGGTTCATCATTTAATTATTGTTTTCAAATTTTAGAATGGTAAAAAAATTTAATTGAAACTTGCATTTTTTGTCCTTAGTACAAATAGTCTGGGTGGAAAGGGGGAAAGTGGAACGTACTAGGTTCCACTCTGCTTCTAG
Source organism: Oxytropis ochrocephala (assembly GCA_020916435.1). NCBI lineage: Eukaryota > Viridiplantae > Streptophyta > Magnoliopsida > Fabales > Fabaceae > Oxytropis > Oxytropis ochrocephala. The sequence goes on from CM037090.1 coordinate 73,313,157, forward strand.
TGTCAACATAGCACTTAGGTATTTTTTTACCACTAGAATATTCTCTCAAGACTAAACTTGGCTATTTAAAATATAAAAAAGAGATACATATATTTGTAAGGAATAACAATTATTTTATTAATGCCCTTAAAGAACACTTTAACAAAACCCTATATTTTAAACCAAAAATGTCGATAAGAGTCATGAGTGGAAGTAAATGATGTTACTACATGTTCCTGTTATAAGTGGTACAAAATTAAGTTAGGTAAGCAAGAACACCAACTAAAGGTGCAACAGAAACAGTTGTTGGCTCAGCTAACTGGAAGTTACTCCTCTGATCAGTATAATCATCACTTTCATTTGGGCTCAAAATTGCTCCTTCCAATGTATTAGGATTTGGTTCATTTTTATTGAACCACATCTGAAAGCCCTCTTGACATGTTACTGGTGCATTGTCAACTTTGAATGATACTATTGATGCTCCTCTATGATGAATTTGCTGTGGATAATTTGACCCATATCCTACCATGTAACTCATATTTTTTGGGTTAGCACCCAATATGTAGTCCACCTGAATGTTGTAATTAAACCAAAAGAGTTAATCAAATTAAATACACTCTTTTCTAACATTCTTTTCATGATTGATTAAAAATTTTACTTTAAATTTATGTAGATCCCAGCATATTAATTAGTAACCAATCTCATGAATCTCAGGAAATGTTATTAGCACTTTCTTTTTATAAACATTCATGAGTTCATAAGAAAAATTGTTAGTCTCATTATTAATTTTAAAGGTGTAGCTTGAAAATTGAGTTTAATGGATTACCTGGGAGCGGACAAAAGATGTGAGATCAGAAGGGCTAACAACACCACCACTGCACTTGAGGGATGCATTTTTTGAAGATAAATATTGAGAATAAACGGACATGGCAAATGTAGCGGTAGAGACGTATTGATTATTACTCCATGGCAAAAACCATAACAAACCCCCTGGTGTTTTTTCAATGTTTTGGTTCGATTTCTGCGCACATGAACATATGAATTGCTCTGCTTGTTCTTTATATTGTGCCCAAATATTTGAAGACCCAATTGTGCCATCTAAAACAAGCTGCATTGCCCATTTACAATAATACATTAGTGTTCCAAAATAAACAACTTACAATAAATAATTTCTACCTACACCTCCCACAATTGTTATCCACACATTTATCGACTCAATGTTTCTTTTTATTTATTTTTTGTCACCAATAATGAGTTAAAGTCCCAAGAAGATGCTTAATTGTGGGAGGTATATATATAGGTAGAATACCAATAGTAATGCAATACAATGTTTTTCAAAGTAGATGGATGATGTGAATTGAATGTTACCTTTGCAACAAGAACTTGTGCACCAACGTACTTGTCATCCCAACTAAATGTTGTTCTTGCTCCCCCAGTGTCGCCTGCTCCTCCAAGGTAACTTAGGTATTTCCCAAATTTGGTGGCACGATAAAGCCATGCTGCTGCCCATAGTAGTTCGTCCTAGTTATACAAATAATTAATTGCCTCATCTTACATCGATGGACTGAAAAGTAACATATATATTAACATCAATATTCTCAAAGGATCAGAAGATTACCTTATATCCACTACTGGCATATATTTGTGCTGCTGGTGTGATACTATTATGGTACAAGCCTTGATGACTGTATGCAAAGTCATACAACTGCAAGGAACAAAATGAAAATATTTCACTAAAAGAAAAAAAAAACTAGTTTTATTTCTTCTTTGTATACTTGATTATAAAAAAAACATTATACACTCCGTTTACGTTTTGTTATTTATTTTTCATGTTCTGAAATTTTGTAAAAAAATTAAACAGTGAAAATATTATTTTTACTTAAAAAGTAATATACACTCCATTTACTTTTTGTTTTTTTGTTACAATGTTTCGTTCTTTTAAACTTGTGTGCATAAAATAGTGAAAAGTATTTACTTTTACTACCTACAACAACTTTCAAAGCAAAATATAAAATAAAAATAAGATAACAGTTTTTAATTAAAACTGAAATTTAAATAATGGAAAATTTAAAACATGATTTTCATGGAGCGAAATCAAACAATCATACTTGTATTGCATGAGTTAGCAAATTCGCTGCATATCTTGGGTCCACCGAACGAAAAACAATTGTGAAGCAAAGAAAAGCAAAGCAGTTAGTTTCAAAGCAGCAAGATCTGAGCCTGGATGTTCATCATCAATTCTATAGGAATTGCGGGGTGTCGTCATATCCTCTGGCCTTTCCCAACATGAATGGTCTGAACTTGGATCACCAACTTCCCCATACAAAATGTCTGGTTGTGTGTGTGCTTTCATCAAATAGTCTGTTCCCCATTTGATTGCACTTAATGCATTTGTAAATTCATCATTTTGGACAAGTTTGTCTTTGAACTCTATTGTACTCCATGAAAGCATAGTTATAGTAAACGCCATTGGAAACCCTAACTTCAAGTTGTCTCCAGCATCATAGTATCCACCAACAAGGTCAATCTGCATGCACACATAAATATTGATGACAACACATAGTGACAACATATTACGACTATGAAAAATAAATAAATAGTGTAAATATAGTATCTTACTTACCCCAACATCATGGCCATCTTGAAGTCCAGAATCCCCTCGCCACGTGACCCTCTGGTATGAAGGCAGCTTCCCTGAACGTTGACCCTCAAAAAACAACAAAGATTTTGTAAGTGCTGATGCATAATCAACAGATGCAGCATTATGAAACGGAGAGAAACAACAAAGGAGGATGAAGATGAAGAAGACACTGCGTAATGTCATGATTACGGTTGAGGGACAACAATGTTCAAATCAAAAAAGTGAGATTGCTTCTAAACAATTGTTTCTGATGTATACGAAGGGCCAGGTTAATTAGGCATACTTATATAGTATGAGTGATAAGCTGTCATACAAAAGGTATTTAAAAATCTTATTAATTGTAATTAAGATTATATTAATTCCTAAACGGCAAATGTTAAATGCATGAATGCCATTAATTGAGAATTGAGATTGATATGCAGAGAGGATAATCACCAGAAAATAATGCAATATCGATTTCAAATTGTCTATCTGTCCAAATGACCGTGCAGTAATTGTGTTCAAATTCTTTCCATTTTCTGACTAGAAAATCATATTATATTAATCACGTAAGATAAATGGCATTAATGGATTAATGGATTTAATACAGTAATTAAAAGAGACCGTAACATTTGCACCAAGCAGGACAATTATTATGTTTTAATAAAAAGGAAACAATTTTCAATTTCAATATGACAATAAGTTATCTCACCAGAGCCGATTATCAATTTTAAGAAGATTATTATTCTTTTTATCTATTATCTTATCATCTAAATAATTCAATAAATATTTTAATTGGCCAAATTCAAAATTTTCTTTACATGTTCATAACAATTACAATTCAAATTTAGGAAGAAATTTCTCTTTAGACCCATTCGAAAACATTTTACGTTATGTGAATTATATTGGGAATATTATACTTTATAACCATTTTTTCCGGTTATTGTCGTAATAATTATAATTATAATTAAATTACATTCCCAACAGATGGTATTTTTGAAGATCTTCCTTTACCTAATAAAAATTAATTTTTTCTTCCAAAAAATTTTCTTCTAATTAAAATTGATTGCTAGTTAAAAAAACTAACTTAATAATTTCTGTTCTGGTATGAGTGATAAGCACTTAAAAACACTATTTAATAATCCAATTAATTGTATTATCTGCATGATGATACTAATTCCTAAACAGTAATGGTAATAGAGGGAAAAATGGAGAAATTGGCGAATACGTACTAAATGATTTTTTTTTTTAATTTATACAGAGAGAAATAAACATATCTCGACAATTTCGGAAGTTTTTGGTATCAATGATTAAAGACCTTAATACAATTTCCGTATTTATGTAGCACCTTATTTTGTTATTCAAATTTCAAATGTCAAGGTTAATAACCGAAATTAATTTTTTTTTGACCAAAATAACCGAAATTAACTATTGAGAATCAAGTGAACCCAAACGATTTTGATGAAAGGATAGAAATTATGTTGAAGATTCAAAAATTATGCTAATGCTCATTTGGAAAAATTTTGTGAATTGTGCATTGGAGTTTTAAAAGTACTATTGTTTAGAAATAAAAATAAAAGGCTCAAAGTACCAAAGATCAAAAATTATGTCTGCCTTATTTTTTCACGCGCCTAGTTTTTTTTTTCTAACTCTTCTTTTCTTTCTTTTTTGTTTATTTTTCAATTTTTTTATTTATAATAATTATCACATTATTATTCATAGTTTTTTTAACACCCTAATATTTCTAAACAATAGAAATACCAAAATGTACCTAATGACATACATCAGAGTATAAAAATTCATGTTTCAGATATTGAACCAACGAAAAACTCTCGAATCCTAATCAAAGAGTCATAACATAATATAGTCCAGAGTTCAATATCCCAAAAAGACAATAGCGGAAACGGTTAATACAACTTAACATATTTGCAAGTTACATAATCCAATTACAGAAACTACAGGGAAAATAAAAACATAGACAAAGACATTATGTCTTCATCAACACCATAGTCACGCCACCTACTCGTGCTGCATCGCATTGCGTTTTCCCTGTTTATCTGTAAAACAACAACATATGATAGGGTGAGATAACATATCTCAGTGAGTCTTACTGTGACCCCTTACCTATCACTCGGTCCATTTATAAAACCATAATTAGTAATTCGGTAAGAACTACATACAATAATCAAATCATAAATAGTAATCCAACACCGGCAACCTAAGGAAGCTTAAGTGAGGAATTACGGTCTAAATTCACTTTGTAGCACATCACCGACTCCGAAAGCTTTGGGTGAACCCCATCTAGCTAATAGGAGCGCAAATCCTAAGAGCAATATAACATATATGCACCGGGGCCTAGGTCAAGGGCTCATGACTTCCCTCCCTAGCATGCTAACACGTAGGGTCGTCACCCCAAATCGATATATTTTATATATCCTACCCGCATTGGGCCGTATCCTATACTTGATATAATTTATATATCATACCCGCATTGGATCGTCTCCTATTTTTGATATAATTCATGTACTAAAGCATAATTCAATCTATAATATGTTTTTATATCATATTATCACATTTATAAATTTATATAATAAGCCAATGAAGCATGTACACATCAATCATTTGTTCTCTCTCGCGTTCTAAATTACGGTTTTTAACACACGATAAAGTTATCCAAACAATTCCATTTGTATTACCATATAATTCGGAGGATATTAGGGTTGACGTGAAAGGGATTGAAAATGAAAACTCTGCAGAGTGGGACACTGCAGTGTCATCTGGGACACTGGTCGTGTCGCTTTGTTTTAAAAAATTTCTTGAAGTGAAGAGTGGGACACGACAACCTGTGTCATTTGGACACTGTCCGTGTCCTTCTAGCAGATTTGCCTATTTTCAATTTTCAACACCTCTCCTTCAATCCATTCGTGATCAAACCTTTACCGATCCCAATTCCACATCAAAAGAGATTTTATACATACTATTCCAGTCCAGCCAATCATCCAATCATACCACAAATCAACATATAAATTGACAATTAAACCGAAAAACGTAATTTTTCCGAAAAACAGTTTTTGACTCAAAAATTAACGAAACGCGAAATTTCAAAAATGATTAAAACCAATCACACAAACAACATTTAAATTCCCTAAACGTGAGTAAGACTCACCTAACGTGATGAAAATCATGTAATCAACCGACACTTTACGAAGTGCTCACGATCCCGAAACTTCCCGAACAAGTGCCAAACGCGTCCAAACACTCCCAAACCGAAACCAAGCTTCCCCAATGGCTCCAAAACCGAATTCCAAACTACCCAAATACTCCAAGACTGAACCCCAGCAGCTCCTACTCCTTATTTGCCCTTCAAATATCCATGTGGCTCACAATGTCTACTAGTGATGCTTAAACTTCAACATGTAAGGCTTGAAACTCCCCTTTTGCTACTTTGAGCTTGTGAGAACTTAACCATGGTGAAATGAGAAGGATAGAAGTATGGGTTCTGAAATTGGTATTACTAGGTAGAGGAAAGAAAATGATGAAGCTTGGTGGTGATAGAAATTACATGCATTGGAAATGTAGCAAGATCTTCCTACCTTCTTCTCCAACTCTCTCTCGACTCCACTCTCTCTCTCTCTCTCTCGCTCCCTCACCATTCTCTCTTTCTTTTGTTTTTCCAACTTTGCTGAAATTAAGTGAGAAATAAGGAGGAAGGGTATAAAAAGACTGAAATACCCTTCCTCATTATTTCTCACTTAAACTCTAATTTTAATCAATCAAGTACTCATCAATTCATATATAGCAAATTAACTACTATTCTCATGATTCTATCATGTTTAGGACTTTATCTATTATTTCATCAAAAAATAATTCTTCCATATGAGGTGAAATGACGATTTTACCCTTACTCTTAATTCTCTCTATAAGACCCAATTTCCCCCCAAAAAAGCACATAACAATTCCATCAATTATGCATTTAAATTATATACTTTAGCAATTATAAAGTACTTTCGCGACAACCTTGTATCCATGACTTAATTTATTACCTACTCGAGTACTAAATCACTGGTTTATTTCGTAAGTCGAAATTAACAAAACTAGGGATGTTACATTTTTTATTTATGACCTCATTTAGGGCATGAGCTTTATCAAATTTGTTTTACTATTTTCCTCAATTTTAAAAAAATAATTTATATTTACACTTCTTTTTATTTAATTTAAAACCACATTTTTCTTAATTCAAAATATCAATTTAATTCACTGAAATAAATGTTAGAAGTATCGCACTTAATTTTTAATTCGATCACTATGCAAATCACAATGTTGATAACCACACCAAATCTAATTTTGATTTAAGCTCTGTTTGGCGCATCTCATCCGCTAGTAGATAGCGGGTGAAAGTACGTGTGCTTGACATGTACTAGCATTTAGCGTTTTTCGAGTAGCGTTTAGCATTTTTTCAGACGCTACTTCAACTAGCATTTTTTTCAAAAGCTAGTGGATAGCGCTTTACTTTTTTTTAACATTTTTACCCTTTTTACTTGTCTTAAATTGCTTCTATTTCCTCATTAAACATTTTGCCATCATTAAATAATTTAATCATTAATTAAATATGTTTTTATGTCTTTTTACATTTATCAGCTACATTAACCGCTAGTTTTACCAAACACATCATTTGTTATCAGCTAGCTTATCCGCTAGCTCATTCACTATCCGATATCCGCTCATCCGCTAGTTTATCCTCTATCCGCTACTTTTTATAGCAAACTGAGCCTTAGTCATGCAAACATTTTTCTTACTAAATTGAAATCTAAAATATTAATAATGACTACATGGGTTACAGTTTTGATTTATTCTTCCCAAATATTTTTTGTTAGTAAAAGTAAAATCTTAAATATGAGTACTTACAGAGCCAGATTTACTTTTGGTTTACACACTATGGAAATAAATTATGAGTTAAAAAACACCAACAAACTAACATTTTTTACATAAAAGCTACAACTTTCAACTTTTTTTAAAAAAGTAATGTTTGTTTATTCATTTTTCTTTATAGTAATTAGCTGTTAACACCCAAAATAAATTTGTTGGTCGAGGGATAATGAGAGGGTTGAGTTGAATTTATGAGGTCGAGGCAAGCTTTGAAGACAATAGATAATGCAGGTACTTGTCATGGAGATAGACATGGTGCCAGGCTTAGGTCGGGAAAATATACTAAGAGAGGCAAAGAAGGAAGAAGCCTCTGTTATAAGGCAACTCGGCTAAGGCACCAACAACAAACGGTAGGTGGCCAACGAGGATTGTAGTTGGAGCTAGAAATACTTGCTTGGAGCGCAAGTATTCGATGAACGTGGTCACAACACTAAAGCGGTTAAGGTCAATAAGCATCAGAGAGTCGTGGAAATAGGAGTAACTAAGTTTTCCCCACTAAACCGTGCTAGTGACGTCGTGGAGAAATGGCTCGAGTTTCTAGGGACTAGGGATAATCATAGACATTGATCTCGATTGATCCAACGATGAGCAATTGTAGACTCGGATAGTGGCTAACGAGGGTTCATGTATGTATGTGTGTATATATATATATATATATATATATATATATATATATATATATATATATATATATATATATATATAGTAGAACTGTGAGATTTGTAAACACACATCAATCAATAAAACTACTATTCTCCTCGCATTTTTACTTTATCTTATACAGTTTTTTCTTTATGTTTCATTAGTTCATAGATAATCCAACACACACGTCCCTCTCACAACTATGCTAATTCTCTTTGGAGGAGTTAGAGAACCCATAGTCGAGGAACAAAGTTCCTTCCCCGACGCAATTGCTTAAAGAAACAAATTAAAGGAATCAAAATTGATCAAAACTCTAGCCTATCCCACACTTTATTACTTATGACCCCCACTTGGTCTATGCTACTACTATTAGCACATTTAAATCTAAAATATAATTAGTATACTACTATTAATACATTTATTTAAATCTAAACTATCAATAATGACTACGCCGAATGCACTTTTGATTTACTTATCGCAAATATTTTTCTTTGTTAAAATTTAAATCTAAAATATAAGTAATGACAGTGTTTGTTGCGCTTTTGGTTTACAAACTACTCAAACCTAAAAAATAACAAATAGATCTCGACTTAAAAAAATACTAACAAGCAAATTGTTTGGTCCTGGAACTCGGATGTACCTTGTCCGAGAAGCTTGTGAGTCTTGCTTCGTGGTCCTTGAAGATTGGAGTCGGCTCTTTGAAGATTGATCTCGGGTGGTTCGAGTTAGTCTTTATCCCACGTCGGGTGGGGTGTACCTGCAGACACTCTGATGCCTAAGTCAGTATGTGAGTAAGATGAAATGTGCAAGGAATGAGAGCGTACCTGCAATTGGTGGCCTGTACTTCTATTTATAGACGAAGTACCTCGGTCTTGTCCGTCGGATCTGGCCGAGCGATCCTGACCGTCGGTCCTAAATGCCCGAGGTAGGTGCGCTGCGCTTTTCTCTAAAGCGTGTTTTGGGCTTTGCATCTGAAGCCAGATTGGGCCAGGCCCAGTTCCTTAAAGGGATTTTTGCCCCAGGCCGAAACAGTGGCCCCCAAAGTCGAGGTCGGGCGTGGAGCGAACTCGGCCTCGACTTGTTGAGCTTACAGTCATCAGTGGTGAGGCTTGTCAACGGCCATCTCTTGGGGAACTGCTGCATTATGTAATCATTATGGCACAATTCCCTAAGTGGGCATTGATGGGACGCGTTGATTTAATGTGTCGTTTTGGTTTCAGAGGCATGGACGGGTATAAGTAAGGCGAGGAAAACTTCATTTCGTCCACGAAGTGTGAAAATCAACCCCGTTTCCGATTGCCTAGCCTCAGAACCACTTTTGCGATATCCGACCACCGTCCGAAATCAAAGTTGCTCGCGGCCCGCGGCGATTTTCGTTCTTCCCCATCGATCTGAGTTCATTCTTCGAGTCTTTTCCTAGAAAACATGTCTTCAGAGAAAGTTGATGTTCAAGAGTGGGGCCGAGATCAACCTTTTTCACTGGTTGAATCTCCTCAGAGATCCGAGGCTAGGCCTGGTGATGCGAATGCGGTCGAGAATCCTACAGGAAACGCTGCTCCCACTGCCGACACCGAGATACGTGAGGAAGACCTAGTGTCGTACGATTGGGTATCCTCAAAAATATTGGATACCAGGGCCAAGTTAATGAAGAGAAAACCATTGTCTCATTATGTCGGGTACATCAATGCCCTTAAAGGGCAAAATGGAGACTTGAGGAAGTTGGGGATCACCCGATTTGCACTGTCTTTCCGAGGTCGAAGCTTGGCTTCTTTTTCCACGAAAGGACCTTGGAACTGATGGGGATCCGTATACCTTTGACCGAGTTCCAAAAAGAAGTGCTAAGGCACCTCCGCCTTGCACCGAGTCAGCTGGCCCCCAAAGGCTGGGGTTATGTGAGGACGTTCGAGGTCTTGATGGGCTACCTGAAACGCGAGCCGTCTGTCCGAGTTCTCTTTGCTTTGGTCAGGACTACTCGGCTGCCGAAGAAGGATGGTAATTGCAGCCATGCAGATGTGGGTCTTCGTTTCATTCGGGATGAGTCTTACTTTACCTCGGTGAACGACTCGAACAAGGGTTTCAAATTGGTCTTCATTTTTGTGAGGGCCGTTAACACATCCGCCAAGAAGGCTATTTCTGATTTTGTGAGCCGGGAAGAGTATCACCCTAATTTCCCATTCGTTTGGGCCGCCGGCCACTTCGGGCCAAAAGGGGCTTCTTATTGCTTTGACCCGGCTTCGCTGTCTGGTGATGATGTCGTGTCTTACAATATCTTCTTGGCGTGGGCCAAGAAGCTTTTTGATGAAGGCAAAAAGTTCAGTGGTAAGGCCATCATCAACGCCGCTCACAAGTCCGGCGAGAAGCTGAAGTCGGAGTTGAGTAAGAGTGATTACTTAGTTTTTCCCTTTGCTCGATTTTCAATTTCTTACCCTTGCGTGTTTTTCTTTTGCACAGACGAGCTCGCCAGTGGCGTTGACCTCGGGAACCTTCCACAACGATTGGTAGTCCGGCCTTGCAGCACGAAAAAGAGAAAAGGCAAAAAGGCTTCAGGTCGGGAGCAGGATGCCCCGAGTTCCAGTGCCCCTCCTTCCAAGAAGCAAAAGGTTCGATCCAAGGGGGAGGTGCTAGAAATCCCTACCAACACAGACCTCAATGTTTGCGCCCGGGTTGCTGAGTCCGGGAAGTTTCTCCTTGGGGAACTCAAGCAGTAGGCCTTGAATCCGGTTGTTTCTTGGTTTCAGGCAAACCTTAGGAAGCTCGAGAAGAAGAACCTCTGGCTTGAGGGTGACCTGTTGGATCAGGAAGATAAGCTGAGGTGTGCCTAGTGCGATCTCATCCTTGAGCTCTATGTTGAGAACACGGGCCTTTGGCTCGAGTTTGAGTCTCTCAAGACTGTGGAAGAAGACATTGCTGCCTCGGAAGCTCAGGCGATAGGTTTTCGAGAGACGGCTCATCTGTATGACGCGTTGGAGTCTGAGCTGAAAAATGTGAGGCCGGAGGCAGAGATGATTCGACGCCGGATGAGTGCTGACTGGGAGGCTCTGGAAGAGAAAGAAGCCGAGAACTCTGCCTTGGCCAAGCAAGCATCAGATTCCGCTCACTTCGGATTTGAGAGTTGCAAGGATCAGGTCCGGGTTGTCCATCCCGAGGTGCCTTTGCAAATCCTAGATCCCAGCCATGAGGTTTTCGAAGGGAAAATTGTGAAGCCTCAAGCTAGAGTTTCTTTGGACGAGGCCGAGATAATCTTTGATCCTCTGTCCCTATCGGAGGAAGAGGAAACAAAAAAAAAAGAAGAAGATGTTATTAGCGAGTAGCTTTTGCAATTTCTCTTTTGTTGATGTATATATTCTTGATATAAAGTTCCAAACTTAATGAATGCTAAGTCGGTTTTTAACTTAGTTCGGCTTTTTACTTTCCATGATCATTATGTTTATTAACTTTATGTGCTTCTATTTTCTGCACCGACACCGTATCAGGCGGTGCTCGCGCGGTGAGGTTATTTAGAGAGCAAGTTACCTTCGTAATAATCGGAATATAGACAAAGTCAATAAGAGAGTAGGTTACCTCGATCTTTACTCCGAGGCTGATGTGGGACTCCACTGGGCTCTCTGGTGGAACATGGAGTTCTAACACCAGAGAGAACTTAGTACTGGGATCGCTGTGGATCCGAGTCTTCTTACCGGGATTGCTGTGGATCCGGGCCTTCTTACTGGGATCGTTGTGGAGCCGGTCCTTCTTATCGGGATTGCTGTGGATCCAAGCCTTCTTACCGGGATCTCTGTGGATCCGGGTCTTCACTTTGACCGAAGCCGCAAGGACTTCTTCCTCCGCCTTTTGGTGGAGATGAGTACCTCGGACACCAAAACGGAAGGCACAATCGCATGGGGCGAAAGAGAGCGAGAAGCCGCAAGGACTTCTTCCTTCGCCGCCTGGTGGAGATGAGTACCTCGAACACCGGAGTGGAAGGCACAATCGTACGAGGCGAAAGAAAATGGCATGTTGTGGACTTGAGCCACTGTGGGCCTCGCTAGGGGATGGCAATGGGTACCCTATGGGTAGGGTGATAGGGCTGCAAGTGAACGATTCTATCGCATAATAAAAAGTATCGATCTCACAGAGACTTTTGTGATTACCAATTTCTATTTTAATGGTGATTAGCTAAAAGGAATGATTTTAGTAAAAGGAGTGATTGTTTGATTTAAAATAAATCAGAAATAAAAACAATCTCGAGTTATAGTTTCATCACAACAATGTGGAACAAAAATAATTCTTTAAACCATTCACCAAATTATATAGTAATGTATTTCAAAGACAAGACAGCGAATATAACTAATGTCTCCTTTCAGAGTACAAGAGTGTGTTTTGAACTAACAATCAAGCCTATTCTCATGGTTGATTGTCACCAAAACCCATTAAGCATAACATCTTTCTAATGTCTCAAGAGTTTCAAAAATATTATCATGTTTTGATTCCTTTGTCTAATTTCATAGTTCCAACATCAATACTTCACCTTTCGGTTCTTCGTTTAATGTTTAAAATATGATTTGAAGGACAATAAAATTAGATTGACATATAAAACAAGTTGGAGTGGAGAATATATTGGGAATTACTAGGGACCTATCATTGGATTACTCTCAATAACCCAAGACTTTGTATCTACTCACTCATATTCATAATATAAATTGCAATAAACGTAAATGACATGAATATAAATTGCTGGAATGTAAATGACAGAAGAATAAAAGTGCCAAAAAATAGAGACTGAAATGTAAAAGTGCAAGAAGAATAAAAATGCAGAAAAATAAAGAACAAGAATGTAAAGATGAAGTAGGAAATGTAAATTGCTTAGAATTATAAAGATGAACTTTGAGTAGTGAAATACAATAGCCAAAAGATGAGTCTAAGCACTCAGGAAATTCGTGCTTTATATAGCCAAAGAGAAGAGACAAGTCACTTAAGATAATTTACAAGCCATTAAAGAACAAACTGTAACATCTTTGGAATCTGATGTAGTGGCACAGGTCGTGCTAAATCCAGCACGGGTCGTGCCGCTATCAGGCTGGCTTTTGGTATTCAGTGTGCATTTGATCAAAGGGTTCAGCACGAGTCGTGCCAAATCCAGCAGGGGTCGTGCCACCATCGGGACGTTGAAACAGCTTTACTTGACTTTTCTTGTATTTTTCAGCTCTTTGTTTCTCTTTTTTTACTTGAAACTTTGTCTTTGCTCTTTTTAAGCTTAAATCCTTCATACTAAAAGATCTGAAATTAAAATAAAACAAAAAGGTAGTAAAATAGCTCTAGAATAGAACTAAACTACCAAATAACTTACTAAAAATAAGTACTAAAAAGACACATAAAATGGACTTATCAACTCCCCCATGTTTAAATCACTGCTTGTCCTCAAGCAAAACATTACAATTCATTTGGCAAATCTAGAAAATTTTCAACTTAGCACATGAATTAGAAATGATCTGGTGGCATCCAACAATATTTTTTTTCTCAGCTTTAGACACTTTTCTGTTGAGATTTATATGTAGAGAAGATCAGTTTTGTGGTACTAGAACAACAGGTTAGATGTCAACAGCCAAATTCCCTAGCATCTTTTTCTTGGGCCATCCACTTATATGCTAACAATGTAATTGTCACAATTGGTCTCAAAGGAGTGTCTCTTTTTCCCAGTAGTTAATCGGTCTCAAAAGTGTACTCAAAGTATTTCCCTAATATAACCTATGAAGTCTCAAAAGGGTACTCAAAGTATTTCCCTAGTAACCTATGACCTCAAAGGGATGTTGGGCTAAATTGCTTAAATACTTTTCTTTTCTTTTTCATATTTTTCTTTTTCAATTTCTTTCCATTTTCTTGCTCTTTTTAAGCAACCCAACACAGACATTTCTCCAGTAACCAAAATGCAGTAAGTGTCACCAAGGAAACTAAGTGGCTTTTTTTTCCAAACTTTCTTAGACATCTAAGTACCAGAAACCTGTCTTAGCAGTGTTTGTGTGAACCCAACAGTAAGTATCAACAAGCATATCAAATAGTTGAACACCAGCCAAAACATTCAAATTGCTGAAAATCAAAAATATTATCATAGAAATGCCATAAAAAATACTTTAAAGTTTCACAATGATCTATCACATAGGAGGATAAGATGACTCAACTACCAAAAAAAGAAGAAAAAAATACTAAAGTCACCCCCCCTCATGCTTGGACTAGACATTGTCCTCAATGTATAAAAATGAAAACACATGAGAAGGGTAAAGAAAGCTCACATTGACTAGCATTTGCAGCTTTCCTTCTTATTCCAGCAAAGCAAAACAGAGGTAAAACTTGTGGGTTGCCTCCCACGCAACGCTCTTTTATGGTCATTAGCTTGACCTTTGCCCTTTATAGACTTATTCCTGGGTCTCATTGCTTGAAGCATAAAGACCACGTGACACATGAAGAATGAAAACATATTCCAGAATCCCATGGCTTGTAAAAAGGATGTTGTGTAAGCAATAAGATCTTATTTTCAATTCCTCCTAGATCAAATGTTATTTTCACAAAGGAGAGTGAAAAATAAGATAAAGGGCACACGATCTTGACATCCACACATTCATTTAAACCCATGTATTTATCCAAGGAAGAAATTTCAGTTTCCTTTACGTTCTCCATCTCATGGTATATCTCTTGTGAATCATCTTGAAAAACCACTTTAGTATTATTTCAATCTACCTCAACTACTTCATGTAGTTTTTTAAATAACCCTCTTAAGCAAGATGTGGTGGTGGCAAAGATGATTCAAAATATTCCCATTCCTCCTTGGTGAATGTAAATACATTTTTGTGAAACCCTTTATAGCAACGTGGTAGTGGTGGCAAAGATTCCTCAAAATATTTCCATTCCTCCTGGGAGAATGTAATTACATGCTTATTCATATTAACAAGAAAAAGAAAACATTTTAGTCTAACCTATATCAAAAAAATCAATCAATATCACAAGAGTCCCCGGCATTAGCGCCAAAAACTTGATAGGGCCGCAAGTCCACGGTTCTATCGCGTAATAAAAAGTATCGATCCCACAGAGACTTTTGTGATTACCAATTTCTTTTTCAATGGTGATTAGCTAAAAGGAATGATTTTATTAAAAGGAGTGATTGTTTGATTTAAAATTCAGAAATAAAAACAATCTCGAGTTTTAGTTTCATCACAACAATGTGGAACCAAAATAATTCTTTAAACCATTCACCAATATTATATAGTAATGTATTTCAAAGACAAGGCAGCGAAAATAACTAATGTCTCCTTTTAGAGTACAAGAGTGTGTTTTGAACTAACAATCAAGCCTATTCTCATGGTTGATTGTCACCAAAACCCAAGCATAACACCTTTCTAATGTCTCAAGAGTTTCAAAAATATTGTCATGTTTTGATTCCCTTGTCTAATTTCATAGTTCCAACATCAATACTTCACCTTTCGGTTATTCGTTTGATGTTTAAAATATGATTTGAAGAACAATAAAATTAGATTGAAATATAAAACAAGTTGGAGTGGAGAATAGTCTTGGGATTACTAGGGACCTATCATTGGATTACTCCCAATAACCCAAGACTTTGTATCTACTCACTCATATTCATAATATAAATTGCAATAAATGTAAACGACATGAATATAAATTGCTGGAATGTAAATGACAGAAGAATAAAAGTGCAGAAAAATAGAGACTAAAATGTAAAAGTGCAAGAAGAATAAAAATGCAGAAAAATAAAGAACAAGAATGTAAAGATGAAGTAGGAAATGTAAATTGCTTAGAATTATAAATATGAACTTTGAGTAGTGAAATACAATAGCCAAAAGATGAGTCTAAGCACTCAGAAATTCGTGCTTTATATAGCCAAAGAAAAGATACAAGTCACTTAAGACAATTTACAAGCCATTAAAGAACAAAGTGTAACATCTTTGAAATCTGATGCAGTGGCACGGGTCGTGTCAAATCCAGCACGGGTTGTACCACTATAAGGTTGGCTTTTGGTATTCAGTGCGCATTTGATCAAAGGGTTCAGCAAGGGTCGTGCCAAATCCAGCACGGGTCGTGCCACCATCGGGTTGAAACAGCTTTGCTTGACTTTTCTTGTATTTTCAGCTCTTTGTTTCTCTTTTTTTACTTGAAACTTTGTTTTTGCTCTATTTTAGCTTAAATCCTTCATTTTCCTCAAAGATAGACCTGAAATTAAAATAAAACAAAAAGGTAGTAAAATAGCTTTAGAATAGAACTAAACCATGTTGCGTCAAAGACACAGCTAGAGCAAGTGTACTCTATCGCGGAAGTAGTATAAAAAATATCGTCTCCACAAGGATTAATTAATAAGTACCAAACTACTTAAGATTAGTTATTATTTAGACGAACAAATGTTTGGTGATTGTAAAAACTAAAATAACAAGAAGTAAATAACAAGAATTTAAATTGTGAAGTTTGATCAATGGAGAGAAGCCTAGGGTCACGGTTTCACTTGCAAGGTTCGATTCCTCTATGTCTAATCCTATCTGAATCCCGATATTTTATTCAATTACCAATCCCTTTACTAAAGCTATTAACCCGTTTGGTCATGCGCGATTAATATTCTTTTCCCTAAATTAACCCTAGTTTGGTCATGCTAGAATTTAAATCTACGGTTGAATGATTGGAAGACTAAATTAAAGTCTAAGGTTGAATGATTGGAAGACTAAATTAAAGTTTGGTCATTCATTAATTAAAGTCTACGGTTGAATGATTGGAAGACTAAATTAAAGTCTAAGGTTGAATGATTGGAAGACTAAATTAAAGTTTGGTCATTCATTAATTATAGTCTCAATTATTCTATAGATCCACCAACTAGTTGTAGTACGGTCGCTAATCAACTAATTGATTATAAACATGCAAATGGTTGTCAATCCTAATTATGTGATAAAGCAATAGGATAATATTAATTGAAATAAAAATTGGGAATTCAAAGTATAAATTAAAACATAAAAAGGTCTCTAATCAAGTAAGATCCACCTAAGACCCCAGAAAAAGATTTAGTTATCCATAGTGTTCAAGAACATTGGAATAAAATTAAAAGTCATGAATTACAGAATAAAAATAACCCAGAGATTGAGTAAATTCTGATTCTGTATTCAGTCTCTGAATTATGCTCCAAAGCTCTCTCACAGTATGAAGAACGGGTACCCAAAACTTCCGATCTCTCCATCACTGTGCGTCTTTTCCTCCTCTGCGCTGCGGCTGCTTTCCAATTCTTGCGTCTACTGTCTGGTGCTCCTATTTTGTCAGGTCTCCTCCAATTTATGCTGCAAGCCTTCCTTTATAATTTCTCTCCTAGGGTTGCGTGCTCCTTCCATTCATTTCATGGGCTGGATCACTTCATAATACAAATGGAGAACTCCTTTATTTTCTTTCTTCGACCTCCCCATATATATATATATATATATATATATATATATATATATATATATATATATATATATATATATATATATATATAAGTGACTTTTTATTGGACTATCATTTGTTTCACCTATTCTTTTCTCATTCTGCAAAATAAAGAGCAAATTAAGTAAATAATTTATATAATAGTTAATAACTGCTTTAAAATTGACTTGAAAATATCCCTAAAAAATACACTTAATTGGAGTTTATCAAACCACCGAATAACTTACTAAAAATAAGTACTAAAAAGACACATAAAATGAACTTATCTAACTCCCCCGTGCTTAAATCATTGCTTGTCTTCAAGCAAAACATTACAATTCATTTGGCAAATCTAGAAAATTTTCAACTTAGCACATGAATTAGAAATGATATGGTGGTATCCAACAACATTTTTTTCCTCAACTTTAGACACTTTTCTGTTGAGATTTATTTGTAGAGAAGATCAGTTTTGTGGTACTAGAACAACAAGTTAGATGTCAACAGCCAAATTCCCTAGCATCTTTTGCTTGGGTCATCCACTTATATGCAAACAATGCAATTGTCACAATTGGTCTCAAAGGAGTGCCTCTTTTTCCCTGTAGTTAATTAGTCTCAAAAGGGTACTCAAAGTCTTTCTCTAGTAACCTATGAAGTCTCAAAAGGGTACTCAAAGTATTTCCCTAGTAACCTAGACCTCAAAGGGATGTTGGGCTAAATTGCTTAAATACTTTTCTTTTCTTTTCTTTTTCATATTTTTCTTTTTCAATTTCTTTCCATTTTATTGCTCTTTTTAAGCATCCCAACACAGACATTTCTCCAGTAACCAAAATGCAGTAAGTGTCACCAAGGAAACTAAGTGGCTTTTTTCCAAACTTTCTTAGACATCCTAGTACCAGAAACCTGTCTTAGCAATGTTTGTGTGAACCCAACAGTAAGTATCAACAAGCATATCTAATAGTTGAACACCAGCCAAAACATTCAAATTGCTGAAAATCGAAAATATTATCACTGAAATGCCATAAAAAATACTTTAAAGTTTCACAAGGATCTATCACATAGGAGGTGTTCGATCTTGAACTTGGGAGTATACCTTGTTCGAAGAGTAGAATGGGTTCCACTTCCCCGGAGCTTGTCTTTGGTTCTCGAAACTGGGAAGAGGTACTCGGTCGTCCGAGTGCGCTTGCGGCCCATGTCGGGTGGGGGTGTACCTGCAGACACTCTGATGCCTAAGTCAGTGAGAGAATAGGCGAGAGTTGCAAGAATGAGAGCGTACCTGGATCAAGAGCCCTACGCTTCTATTTATAGACGTGGGTGCTTGGTCTTGACCGTCGGATCTGATCGAGCGATCCTGGCCGTCGGCCTCGTGTGCCCGAGCTAGTCGTGCCATACCTAGTGCTTTTGGCGTACTTGGGCCATGCTTGCGTGAAGATATTGGGGCTGGCCCAACGTCCAAGTGGGGCCTCTTGGCCCAAGCCGGAACAGTGGCCCCCCAAGTCGGGGTCGACCGAGCGTGGTAGGGGCGGCCTCGGCTTGAGATGGGAGGCATCGAGTAGTGGAGCTCGCGCGAGATCTGGAGTCCTCGGTGCCCAGCTTTGATTTCCGGGATCGCTGTGGATCCGATCCTGGGAACGCCGTGGATCCGATTCCTGACCTGAAAAAGCTTGACAGAGCATTTAAGCTCGGAATCAAGTAAATCCTGACAAAGCATTCAAGCTCGGAGCCAGTTGTCCTTCGACAGTGCATTTAAGCTCGGAATCAAGGTCTCGAAAGGGCATCTAAGCTCGGAATCGAGAGGGGCGAAGCCGCTGAGAGCTTCTTCCTTCGGTCGTGCAATCAGACATAGAGTCCTTAGTACGTGAGAACGTTGTGCCAGTGAAGGCATGGGTCGAAGTCTCCCTTGGACTTCTTCCCCCGGCCTCTTGTATACCCGCGAGGGCAGACCAGTGAGGGGGCTGGTTCGCGCCGCCAGTCACCCGCCTCAGATATTTCGACGAGTCAAGAGTGGCCGACGACGCGAAGTGTTAGGGTTGGTGAGGACCTGAGCCGCTGTGGGCCTCGCCTGCGATCCGCGATGGGACTCCTGGATCCGGGATCGCAGAGGGCGTTCTTTTCGGCCTCGCCTCATCCCGTCATCTGCCGAGTGGCCAGCTCGGTGTCAGAGTCAGGGGAGAGGGGTGTTGTTTTGACCTGAAAAGGAGAGAGGATTTCCAATTGAAATATTCGTTTATTATGACGGGGAGGGAAAATGTTTAGTACAATCATAGTTCTCTTTAGATCAGCTATAGTAAATCCTTAGTTTCGCGGCGTTCCACGTCCGAGGAATCAGATCTCCAGAGAGCGTTTCCAGCTGATAGGCCCCTTTGTCGGTCCTCGAGACAACTCGATACGGTCCTTCCCAGTTGGGCGCCAACTTCCCGTCTCTGGCATTTTTGTTTCCCGCATCGGCCCTCCTGAGTACTAGGTTGTAACACCCCGATTTTCGGGTATCGTGTTTTGTTTAATATGTGCTCGTTTTATGAACTATTTTGATATATAAGATTATATTATTTTAATTATTGTGTGTGTTAATTATTCAAAATTAATTGAAATCACATTTAAATGTATTTTTATATACAATCGGTAATATACGATTTTTATTATATATTTATTTGATTTTTATAAAATATTAGTGTTTGAGATATTATTTCTTTAGAACATCAATTTGGGCTATTGAGGTGTTAAAATAATAGATGTATTAGAATTGGGGCCTTAAAAATGAATCAAAATGGAGTTTTGGTTTTGTTTATGTGCATACGCCCCCATCTGTTCGCTACTCACACCCCCCATGTGGTCCACTCTCTTCAATACGCAGCCCAGCCCAGCCCACACGACCAGCTACCAGACCCGGCCCAGCGCTCTGTGTAACGCCCAAATATTTAACTAATTATTTAATTAAGTTATTTCGGTATTTTATTAGTGTAATAATATTAGGTGAATAATATGTTAATTGTTATGAGCCTATGTTACGCTAGAAATAGTAATTGAGTGGGGTGTGGAGAAAAGCCCGTAATTATAAGGAAAAGCCCAAGAGATAGGTGTATGTATATATATAGTGCAAGTTAGGGTTTCATAATGGAAGGAACAAAAAAATAAGGAATTGAGAGAAGAGAAAGAAGAAGAGGGCGCGGCGACTAGGAGAGGAAGGGAGGAGTGTTGCTGTGCGATTTTTCTCGTTAGGGCCACGATCAAGAGAATCTCGTAATCGGCAAACCTAAGGTAAGGGTGGGGTTCTAACTCTATAACAGGGTATATGAAGGATCATATGTAGGGATCGATTAGAATTTCTTGAATCTCACTATGTTTTGTAGATAGCGATTTGGAATTTTAAGTAGGAGTATGTGTAGGTTCAGTAAATCGATGTTTGTGAATGATATACTTGTCCAAAAATTATGTGGTTTATTGTTTTAGAAATTAGATTTAATGCTTGTTAATTTGGCACTGGTTTAGTTGCGTTTGGAGTTGTATTGCTCAAGTGATAGGTGACACAAGTTGGGTAAAAATTCTGGAACTGTTCTGGGTACAGGTTCGGTTTTAATTAAACTGAGTACGTTTGGGTAATCCAAAAATCACGAGACTTAATGTTTGAAAAATAGACTTAATACCGGTCAGTTTGGCACTGGTTTGGTTGAATTTAGAGTTGTGTAGCTCGAGTTATGAATTCCACAAGTTAGGGTAAGAATCTGGAAATAATCTGAACATAGGGTCAGTGTTTTGGTTACTGCATTTTCAAAAGAACTCCTTTTCGAACGAATCCAATTTCTTTGAAAACTAGACAAAATTTTCCCCAGTTTATGCACAAGTTTCATGCAATTTGGTTGAGTTTTGGTCATTTTAGAACTGCTTGAATTTGAAGGACAGAAACTGTACTCTTTTGAAACTAGTCTGTGTGCTTTTGAAAACTGTACCTATTGAACACTCTTATTCAAAAACTGAACTTAGGAATAAAAAATAGACCCATAGGGCTTTCCAACAAGTATTTATTTGTCGAAATCCGATGTCGTTTGCTATTTTAAATAATTCGCCAAAGTGGGCGTATAGTTACAGAAATTCTGCACCCGAGTTTATGTAAATTAGCTTGAACGTTGAATAAAATTGATTATTTTGTTGGTTAAGTTGAATTTGAATTCCGTTGTTGTTGTTGTGTTGTTGTAGGCCTATGGCCAAACGTTGAATTCCGTTGTTATTGTGTTGGTAGGCCTATGGCCAAACATTGAATTCTGTTGCTGTTGCGTTGTTATATAACCGTTGTTGTTGACTATTCACATCGCGTCGCATGCATAACATTTCACGTTGGAGCGGATGCTCAAACACGTTGGCCTGGACTGGCAAATTATGTTGAAGGCTTATGCCTTGTTGATGCTATTTATTGGAAGATTTTTCACGTTGGGAGTTCTGCTCCGATGGTACCACATGCATGTGCATAGTATTGAGTCGCATTCCGCATTGCAAAATTTGACGTGGTTATGTTGATGATTCGTGATGACTAAAGTTGTTGGATTGTTGTGAAGTGGTGAAATTGTAGGCGTTGATTCTAACATATTGTTTTTCATGTGTCCTATTATATGGCTAGATATCTCACCCCTTCTGTTTGAATGTTACCCCCATGTTGGTAACGTGCAGGTAATCTCGGATGAAGGCTGTTTACCTTCGTCTGTTCAAGTCGGTGTGGTTACTCTGATACAGAGCACTCGGGGATGAATGCATGTTTTTCTTATTTACTTTGTCGTTTTATTGTTGAACTCTAAAGTTGTTGCCGTCAAGGATTTTGACTATTTCTGAGTTGTTTTAAGTTGGACAAAGATGTTTTGTTTTTGAATTCCGCTCAAAGTAATGAAAGTTGACTTATTTTTTTTTGACCAAGCCGATTGTTTATTGGTTCATCCGGTTTAAGGTGTTATGTATCTGATTGTTACAGGCGATTTGTTTACGTTTGTCCTTTATTTCAAGTTGAAAGTGTAGCATCCATTGGTTTGCTGGAAATTTTGAAAACTCTGATTTTGTATTTTAAATTTATTTTATCGGGTAGAAATGGGTGTTACATAGGTCGCCGACGTCGAATTCTCTCAAGATGACTCGCTGGATGTAGCGTCGGGCTACCCGGCTTTCACAACGGCTTCGGCGATATGTGCCCGGTCTCTGACTTCCTGAACGATATCCAGCTCTGCTTGGATGGCTTTATTATTCTCCTCCTCAGAAAGGGGGTACAGGGTCCTCCAAGTTGATTCCCCGAGCTCAACCGGGATGACAGATTCGGAAAGGAGTTTCGCCAATGGTCGAGTGCGGCGTAGTTCGGTAGGCCCAGAGGACGTATGGAAGCTCATCGGGTCATGCGCCTTTGGCACCCTTTAATCTTTTCTTTAGACCTCTCAACACCACTCGATTTGCCGCTTCGTCCTGGCCGTTGGTTTTAGGGTGTTCCACCGAGGTGAAGTGTTGTTTGATGCTGAGATCGACTAGACATCATCGCGGAAACCCTGTCTCGCGAACCGGGTCCCATTGTCGATTATTATCACGCCGGGATCCCGAACCTTGCTAGGATATTCTTCTTTAGGAATTTGGTGCAATTTTTGGCGATTATATCGGGCTGGTGGGTGGCCGATCCACTTGGTGAAGTAGTTGACGACTACGATGAGGAATTTCACTCCTCCCCTGGCCAGAGGGAACGTCCCGAGAAGATCTATTCCCCAATTAGAGAACGACCATAGGGCTGATAAGGAAGTCAGTTCAGCGGGAGGAGCATTGTGCACATCGGCATATCTCTGACATGTGTCGCATTTTCTTACCATGTTGGCGGAGTCTTGGACCATAGTCGGCCAGAAGTAGCCTGCTCGGAGAGCCTTTTTTCACGACGCGCGATCCCCCAGGTGTTGTCAGCAAACCTCTTCATGTATCTCCTTGAGCACGTACTCGGCTTCTTCGCCTTCGACGCACCTCAAGAGTGGTGAAGAGAATCCCCTTCGGAAGAGTTTGCCATCGATGATCGTGAAGGAGGTGGCCCTTTTCCGAATTGCAGCTGTTTCCTTCGGATTAGAAGGTACTTCCCCGGATTCTATGTATGCCTTGATGGGTCGGATCCAGCCATCACGTTCGACGATGCTGTTGACATCGGGCATGGTCAGGGGAGATAAGTCAACGCTGGGCTTTGTTAGACTCTTCTAAATGATGCTCCTGAGGCCGCCTAGGTTTAATGCTTGCCAATTTGGCTAGGACATCCGCCCGGGCGTTCTCGGACCTCGGGACGTGTCTTACTTCTACTCTTTCGAACTGTTGGATTAACTCCCGTACTCGACCGAGATAGCGCTATAGGACTGTATCTTTTGCTACAAATTCTTCTTTCACCTGGGAGACTACCAGCAAGGAGTCGGTGTTTCCTCGAGTGTCGATTGCACTCCTTGATCGCTTCTCCTCTGTCTACCCGGGTCTTCCTCGGCTAGTCGCAGTCTTCCTTGATCTTCTAGGGCCTTTGTTAGCATTTTCCAGACACTCCCGGTACAATATTAAAACAAGAATTTCTAGTTGTAAAATGTATTTGCATTTAAAATTAAAATATTTAATTCGTGTTGAAACCTATAATATTAATGAACCAAAATAGTTTGATGTAACTTGAGAGATAAATTTTTCGGAAAACCTACAAACAAATCACAACTGTAATAGCATTCATTAGAGTTTCAAAAACCAATTAAGGCAAATGTTGGTTATTTCTATCTATGAATATAGCTCAAGGAACCATTAGTTATCTAACCATAAAAACATTTTTAAGTTATCTATAACAAAAGATAGTCATGACTACATCCTACACCATTGGTCTATTGTTGGTATTTGTTACTAGTTTTACTTTGTTATTCCAAACTGGGTTGTCATCGGATGTTCGTGAGCCAACAGTTGTTTATGAAAAGTATTTGAGTAACTGTGCAACACATCTAAAGCGAAAATGTGGTGATGAAATTTTTTCTAGTATATTTTTTGGCAATGAAACTGTCAGCAATGAGTGTTGTTTTAACCTTGTTAATAGTTTGGGACAACGCTGTCACGAGGATATGATAAAATTTATTTTGACATCTCCGAAGTACAAGAAAAACAAAGTTTCAATTTGGCAGAGGAGTAAAACAATTTGGAATGATTGTACATCTCTTTCACTAGACATTCCTCCAACTGCATCGATAAATATAGCCCCCTAATAGTGCCAATTGGAATTCTCTGATATTTAACTTTGACTAGTCATGATTTATCATACTATTTCTATCATCTAAGTTCGGGGAAACTTATAAAACATCTTTCAATTCATGAAAGTGTTAATTTATAAAACTGTTCATTATTAGATATTAAAACAATATCAATATCTCTATCAAAATTTATAGTATATATTTCCCCAAACAAGTTTTTTTTTTTTTGACAAAAAGAAAATCAGATCATTTCATTACTAATAATAGTTGCAATATACGTTGGAATCATTTCCAATGCAAGTTTAACACATCATCCTTCATACTTTTCGTATAATTGTTGTATTATTGTAAACACCCAATTTTGAAGACGTGTTTAATTTTAACACATTTGTTGTTACCACGTTTCATCATTTAA
Source organism: Oxytropis ochrocephala (assembly GCA_020916435.1). Lineage (NCBI taxonomy): Eukaryota > Viridiplantae > Streptophyta > Magnoliopsida > Fabales > Fabaceae > Oxytropis > Oxytropis ochrocephala. The sequence goes on from CM037090.1 coordinate 73,338,364, forward strand.
TTTATGATGTTAGTTTATTTTTGTCTCTTTTTGTGTCTTTAATCTCCCCCTTTATTACATTTTTATTATTTATTTTGTTTTTTGTTTTTGTTTTTTAGTAGGAATTGAACTTTGGGCCAAAAAAATTAATGTTTGGGCCACGACCCAACAACCAAAAGTTTCTCTTTTTTCTTTGGGTTTTTGGCTTTTACTTTCCCCACTCTCCCTCCTATTCAAACACACCCCTTAACAAATTTTATTCTCAAAATAATCTCGCGTTGAACGTTGTGGAGGACGTGTTTAATGATGGTTCGTATGCCCTTGTTCGAACACGTTCGAACACCTGCATACAAACACAATAAAATTAGTGAATGTGGTGTGATGATCCATTATTGTTGTCTCGGTTAACATCATACGAACAAAATAAAATAGAGTGTTCGAACAAGGTTATGCGAACAGGTTCAAGTGACCCCAATCGAACAGGTGAAATTACGTACAATAGGGTGTGTCTCAATATTTAACACACTCGAACGACTTTGTTCGAATGTATTCGATGACCCGTGTTCGAATAGGTGAAATTTCTTGAAAAAAAAAAGACGCTTTGGCTGGCCTTTTAGTCTTTTCCCACCCTTATGGGGTGTGTTTTGAATAGAAGGGGGAGTGAGAAAAGCAAAATTCAAGTTTTTTTACCCCAACAACCAAACCCAATAACCCCACCAACCCTATGAAAAGTCTAAAATATCCTTAAAAAACTAAAAAAAGCCCCAAAACATTTACCTTTTCCTCACTTCGTCTGTTTCACTCTCTCTCTCCCATTGCTTTCTCTCTGAAATTTACCCTACGGAAGAAACGTAATTCCACCACACGGAAGTAAGTACATCCGTTTTGAAGAAATTCCTCACAACGGATTTATGTTAATTCCGTTTGAAGCCATGAACATTCAAAACAGAATTAACATAAATCTGTCAGCTACCCAGATTTCCAGAAATAGAATTAAGATAAAAAAAGTTACTTCCAGTGTGAAGTTTATTCAAAACGGTATTACAGTTAATTTCGTGGGAAACTATCGGAATTAAATGTAATTCCGTTTTGAATACAATTTCACAACGGAAGTAACTTTTTTTAACTTAATTCTATTTTGTACTTTTTTTATTTCTAATAATTGTTTTTTGTTATTTCTGCAGTGCCTTACACGCGAGTACGGGGACGGATACCTCTTGATTTCCATACATGGGTGAGTTCCCAGACAGGGCGAGGAGAGTCATCACAGGGGTGTGGACAGTCCTCACGTGCCCGGGCGGAGGATGATGCTACTCCGATGAGGAGTCGCGATCGGCGTGTCGCCAGACATGCTTCTGCCAGAGACCGACTAGTTCGGGCACGACGAGCGAGCCAACAAGAAGATGCTCGGGGAGGAGCACCAGAGCGGAGAATGCTCGATTACCACGCCCGGCGACCAACAAACGCGGCGAAAGACCAACATGGTTTTCATTTTGAGCAGCATGGCTATGATGATGATGCTGACTTGCCTGATCAGGAGCCAGAGCATTACCTGCAGCCGGAGCAGCCTGTTGTTGGACCTAGAGATCGTTCGGTGCTGATCGGATTTGATGAGCACGTGGCGTCTAGTCTTCTAAGAGGCGAGGTAATTTTAGTTGTTTTTTCAGTTTGGTTACAATTAATTTTATTTATTTATTTTATTTATTTATGTTGAATGCGTGTTTTATGTTTAATGTTGGCAGGATCAGGGTAAACTCAAAGCCAATGCACATGGCCTCAAAATTAGTAGACACTTGGCTCCTCTCACCTGCATCGCTTATTTTTATCAAAGACGTCGCACGATCAAAGCTTAGCCCCTCTAGTCGATCATGAGCTGATTTCAGCATTTGTAGAGTGATGGCATCTAGAGACGTGTTCATTGCACCTGCCATTCGGTGAGATGACCATCATTCTGGATGATGTGTCATGTCTCTTGCATTTACGGTGATGGGGAACTACTATCGCCCCACCAAAGACATCACATCATTGACACCGTCATTTCTTTGGCGATTAATTTGTTGGGGTGGACTTGGCGACGCAACTCAAGAGTACATTCATGCCAGGGGAGGCTATTTTTGATTCGACTGGCTATTAACTGTCTGCCGTGATCACATTGAGGCCGACAATAATGTTTTTGCTGCTAGGGCCTATTAAGAAACAACATTTTAAGGATTCAAATGGATTAGGGACAAGAAACTAGGCAAAATGCACATATCTTGTTAGGTTTGATGTTTTTGTTCAGTGAAGCTACTTTAGGAGTGGAAACACTGCCAACACCATGAGTGGAAACACTGCCAACACTAGGAGTGGAAACACTGCCTACACCTGCAAAATCTAGCAGTTTGCAACAAAACATCCAAGGACCATTTTGATGCTTCCACACTTGAATTGTGACGTCATGCCTAGTCACCTGGAGCAGAGCCACTTGCAGAAGTCGGCGATAAACATAAAAATCAAGTTGCAAGGCTCACTTATCCCAAAAGACATATGGCACTTCTCCATTGGACCTCCCCTTGTGTTCTCCATGCAAGCGACCAAACCTGAGCTACTTGCTTGATTGGTTGTCTACAACTAACCATGGTTGGTTCCCTCAGTTGATCTTTCGCGCCCAAGCAAACCCTCCATAGAAGGAAAGCTCACTTGCCTATAAATAGAAGTCATCTCTTCACTTGAAAATCATCCTTCATCCAAGCTTTGATAGGATCACTTCTTTTCTTTATATTTGTAGCATAGGTTTAGTTTTTATTTTAGTTTCTGAATTGTAAGAAGGTGAGGAAGAACTTGACGCCTTCTGTAACACACCCTTTCTCTCAACGGTAATTTAATTTAAAATCAGAGTTCGAAAATCGTTTTTCTTTTAAAAAGAATACATCCTCAAGGGAATGCTACGTTCACCAAAACATGACTTTAATCTAGTCAACAATACCTTTCACTAATAAATATAATTGCGTGATACATAGCACGACTTAAATGGGGCGAACCCTCAAATTCTAATACATCACCATGTTACAGTTCAACACTTAACTTAAAACAACTAATAAACTTCTCGCCCACCCGGTGCTACGTATCAGAGCAAGACTCCACAAACAGACTGAGGAAGGAAGAACCTTCACTCGGGATCACTCAGCGTTGTACATAAGGCGCAACATATAAAAAGTAGGGTGAGTCTCTAACACATATAATAGGATGTATGATAAACATCATGTTAGAGGAAAAACAACTAGAAACACCTCGGCTCAATAAACAACACACAACATCAAGTTATAACACACCAACTCATAATCAACAAGACTACATCACCAATCACATGAATGTATGCATGAATGCAACCCAACACCAAGGGTATAATGCATGTGGTACCACCACCGTCGTTATTTTGCCTTGCGGGCACAACCGTCACTATTTGATATGAAGACCGAAGTCTACAATATCGAGGCCGAAGCCTTCCACCGTCCTTTAATGCATATGAAGCATGTGACTCCATGAACAATGCATCAACCACAAACAATCACATCATGTATGCATTGACACCATCACTGGATTTACCACCGTCGTTTAATCCACAGTCGTTTTGATATAATGGCCGAAGCCCATATCCGTCATTTTGATATGCCGGCCGAAGCCCCCAATATCCGTCATTACACCGTCATTACACCGTCGTCTAATTCACCTAGACAACATCAATAGCTCTATGGCTAACATCACCACGTCAGTCAATAGCTCTATGGCTAACATCACCACATCGGTCACTAGCGCTATGGCTAATGATCAACACCTCGGTCACTAGCTCTATGGCTAACATCAAACCCATCGGTCACTAGCGCTATGGCTAACTTCAATACCTCAATCAATAGCTCTATGGCTAACTTCAATACCCCAATCTATAGCTCTATGGCTAACGTCAACCTCACCGTCACATAGGGACCCAAACGTCACCTAAGGACCAAACGTCACCTAAGGACTAAACTGGCTCCACCATTCAGCCACTTAGACGTACTCGGCACCAAACAACACCCATAATCTGCGCTGGCAAAGAACTCTGCGTCGATTTGGCGCCAAAACAAAGACACCTAAGCAAACTAACACTGCACCTCGGCACACCACACTGCACCTCGGTACACTACACTGCACCTCGGTATACATACACTACCCTTCGTCACACCACACTTCTTCACATCCACACTTCGACACCTACACGTCGACACCTACACTTCGACTCCCATACACTTACACTTCGTCACGTCTACACGACGACACTTACACTTCGATACATCTACACCTCAACACATACACCTCGGTATATATACACTATACCTCGACAATTACACTTCGACTTAGATACATTACACCTCAACAATACTAGATTCGACATACCTACACTTCACTTCATTACATCCATACCTCGACAATACTGGATTCGACATACCTACACTTCACTTCATTACATCCATACCCGACAATCTTTGGATTCGACATACCTACACTTCACTTCATTACATCCGTACCTCGACAATACTAGATTCGATATACCTACATCTCGGCAACACTAGCTTCGTCATACCTACGCTATACCTCGGTATGTCCACTCCTCGGTAGTTATACACTATCCCTCGACAACTACACTTCAGCAACTACACTTCGATATACATCTATAGTTCGGCAACTACACTTCGGCTTATATACACTACACCTCGACCACTACATTTCGACTTAGATACACTACTCCTCGACATCTTCACTTCGACTTAGATACACTACACCTCGATTACACTACCTTGCCACACTTCTTCACTTCACCATCACTCACCTCGACCAATAATTTTATTGATTTATGTTGAACGCGTGTTTTATGTTTAATGTTGGCGCGCATGATCAGGGTAAACTCAAAGCCAATGCACATGGCCTCAAAATTAGTAGACACTTGGCTCCTCTCACCCAGATTGCTAATTTTTATCAGCACGTCGTACGATCAGGCTTAGCCCCTCTAGTCGATCATGAGCTGATTTCAGCATTTGTAGAGTGATGGCATCTAGAGACGTGTTCATTGCACCTGCCATTCGGTGAGATGACCATCATTCTGGATGATGTGTCATGTCTCTTGCATTTACCGATGATGGGAACTACTATCGCCCACCAAAGACACTGTCATCATTATTGACCTTTGTCATTTCTTTGGCGATTAATTTGTTGGGGTGGACCTCACGACACCACTCAAGAGTACATTCATGCCGGGAGGCTATTTTTGATTCGTGGCTATTGATATCCGCCGTGATCACATTGAGGCCGATAATAAAGTTTTTCTTTGCTAGGGCCTATTAAGAAACAACATTTTAAGGATTCAAATGGATTAGACAATAAACTAGGCAAAATGCACATATCTTGTTAGGTTTGATGTTTTGTTCGGTGAAGCTACTTTAGGAGTGGAAACATCGCCAACACCGTGAGTGGAAACATCGCCAACACTAGGAGTGGAAACACCGCCTACACTGCAAAATCTAGCGCTTTGCACCAAAACATCCAAGGACCATTTTGATGCTTCCACACTTGAATTGTGACGTCATGCCTAGTCACCTGGAGCAGAGCCACTAGCAGAAGTCGGCGATAAACATAAAAATCAAGTTGCAAGGCTCACTTATCCCAAAAGACATATGGCACTTCTCCATTACACCTCCCCTTGTGTTCTCCATGCAAGCGACCAAACCTGAGCTACTTGCTTGATTGGTTGTCTACAACTAACCATGGTTGGTTCCCTCAGTTGATCTTTCGCGCCCAAGCAAACCCTCCATAGAAGGAAAGCTCACTTGCCTATAAATAGAAGTCATCTCTTCACTTGAAAATCATCCTTCATCCAAGCTTTGATAGGATCACTTCTTTTCTTTATATTTGTAGCATAGGTTTAGTTTTTATTTTAGTTTCTGAATTGTAAGAAGGTGAGGAAGAAATTGACGCCTTCTGTAACACACCCTTTCTCTCAACGGTAATTTAATTTAAAATCAGAGTTCGAAAATCGTTTTTCTTTTAAAAAGAATACATCCTCAAGGGAATGCTACGTTCACCAAAACATGACTTTAATCTAGTCAACAATACCTTTCACTAATAAATATAATTGCGTGATACATAGCACGACTTAAATGGGGCGAACCCTCAAATTCTAATACATCACCATGTTACAGTTCAACACTTAACTTAAAACAACTAATAAACTTCTCGCCCACCCGGTGCTACGTATCAGAGCAAGACTCCACAAACAGACTGAGGATGGAAGAACCTTCACTCGAGATCACCTGCGTGTTGCCGACATAAGAAGCAACATAGAAAGCAGAAGGGTGAGTCTCTAACACATATAATAGGATGTATGATAAACATCATGTTAGAGAATAAACAACTAGAAACACCTCGACTCAATAAACAACACACAACATCAAGTTATAACACACCAACTCATAATCAACAAGACTACATCACCAATCACATGAATGTATGCATGAATGCAACCCAACATCAAGGGTATAATGCATGTGGTACCACCACCGTCGTTATTTTGCCTTGAGGGCACAACCGTCGCTATTTGATATGAAGACCGAAGTCTACAATATCGAGGCCGAAGCCTTCCACCGTCCTTTAATGCATATGAAGCATGTGACTCCATGAACAATGCATCAACCACAAACAATCACATCATGTATGCATTGACACCATCACTGGATTTACCACCGTCGTTTAATCCACCGTCGTTTTGATATAATGGCCGAAGCACATATCCGTCATTTTGATATGCCGGCCGAAGCCCCCAATATCCGTCATTACACCGTCATTACACCGTCGTCTAATTCATCACGTCAGTCAATAGCTCTATGGCTAACATCATCACGTCAGTCAATAGCTCTATGGCTAACATCACCACATCGGTCACTAGCGCTATGGCTAATGATCAACACCTCGGTCACTAGCTCTATGGCTAACATCAAACCCATCGGTCACTAGCGCTATGGCTAACTTCAATACCTCAATCAATAGCTCTATGGCTAACTTCAATACCCCAATCAATAGCTCTATGGCTAACGTCAACCTCACCGTCACATAGGGACCCAAACGTCACCTAAGGACCAAACGTCACCTAAGGACTAAACTGGCTCCACCATTCAGCCACTTAGACGTACTCGGCACCAAACAAAGACCCATAATCGCTGCGCTGGCGCAAAGAACTGCGTCGTGCTGGCGTCAAAACAACACCTCGGCAAACTCACACTGCACCTCGGCACACCACACTGCACCTCGGTACACTACACTGCACCTCGGTACACATACACTACCCTTCGTCACACCACACTTCTTCACATCCACACTTCGACACCTACACGTCGACACCTACACTTCGACTCCCATACACTTACACGCCGCCACGCCTCTACACGACGACACTTACACTTCGATACATCTACACCTCAACACATACACCTCGGTATATATACACTATACCTCGACAATTACACTTCGACTTAGATACATTACACCTCGACAATACTAGATTCGACATACCTACACTTCACTTCATTACATCCATACCTCGACAATACTGGATTCGACATACCTACACTTCACTTCATTACATCCATACCTCGACAATACTGGATTCGACATACCTACAATTCACTTCATTACATCCGTACCTCGACAATACTAGATTCGATATACCTACATCTCGGCAACACTAGCTTCGTCATACCTACGCTATACCTCGATATGTCCACTCCTCGGTAGTTATACACTATCCCTCGACAACTACACTTCAGCAACTACACTTCGATATACATCTATAGTTCGGCAACTACACTTCGACTTATATACACTACACCTCGACCACTACATTTCGACTTAGATACACTACTCCTCGACATCTTCACTTCGACTTAGATACACTACACCTCGATTACACTACCTTGCCACACTTCTTCACTTCACCATCACTCACCTCGACCAATAATTTTATTGATTTATGTTGAATGCGTGTTTTATGTTTAATGTTGGCGCGCAGGATCAGGGTAAACTCAAAGCCAATGCACATGGCCTCAAAATTAGTAGACACTTGGCTCCTCTCACCCAGATTGCTAATTTTTATCAGCACGTCGTACGATCAGGCTTAGCCCCTCTAGTCGATCATGAGCTGATTTCAGCATTTGTAGAGTGATGGCATCTAGAGACGTGTTCATTGCACCTGCCATTCGGTGAGATGACCATCATTATGGATGATGTGTCATGTCTCTTGCATTTACCAGTGATGGGGAACTACTACTGCCCACCAGCACAGCCTGTCACTGTTGACACTGTCATTTCTTTGGCAGTTAATTTGTTGGGGGTGGACCTTGCTGACGCCACTCAAGAGTACATTCATGCCAGGGGAGGCTATTTTTGATTCGACTGGCTATTGACTGTCTGCCGTGATCACATTGAGGCCGACAATAATGTTTTTGCTGCTAGGGCCTATTAAGAAACAACATTTTAAGGATTCAAATGGATTAGGACAGTAAACTAGGCAAAATGCACATATCTTGTTAGGTTTGATGTTTTTGTTCAGTGAAGCTACTTTAGGAGTGGAAACACTGCCAACACTAGGAGTGGAAACACTGCCAACACTAGGAGTGGAAACACTGCCTACACCTGCAAAATCTAGCAGTTTGCACCAAAACATCCAAGGACCATTTTGATGCTTCCACACTTGAATTGTGACGTCATGCCTAGTCACCTGGAGCAGAGCCACTAGCAGAAGTCGGCGATAAACATAAAAATCAAGTTGCAAGGCTCACTTATCCCAAAAGACATATGGCACTTCTCCATTACACCTCCCCTTGTGTTCTCCATGCAAGCGACCAAACCTGAGCTACTTGCTTGATTGGTTGTCTACAACTAACCATGGTTGGTTCCCTCAGTTGATCTTTCGCGCCCAAGCAAACCCTCCATAGAAGGAAAGCTCACTTGCCTATAAATAGAAGTCATCTCTTCACTTGAAAATCATCCTTCATCCAAGCTTTGATAGGATCACTTCTTTTCTTTATATTTGTAGCATAGGTTTAGTTTTTATTTTAGTTTCTGAATTGTAAGAAGGTGAGGAAGAACTTGACGCCTTCTCAGAACACACCCCCTTTCTCTCAACGGTAATTTAATTTAAAATCGAGTTCGAAAATCGTTTTCTTTTAAAAAGAATACATCCTCGGCGGAATGCTACGTTCACCAAAACATGACTTTAATCTAGTCAACAATACCTTTCACTAATAAATATAATTGCGTGATACATAGCACGACTTAAATGGGGCGAACCCTCAAATTCTAATACATCACCATGTTACAGTTCAACACTTAACTTAAAACAACTAATAAACTTCTCGCCCACCCGGTGCTACGTATCAGAGCAAGACTCCACAAACAGACTGAGGATGGAAGAACCTTCACTCGGGATCACCTGCGCGTTGCCGACATAAGAAGCAACATAGAAAGCAGAAGGGTGAGTCTCTAACACATATAATAGGATGTATGATAAACATCATGTTAGAGAAAAAACAACTAGAAACACCTCGACTCAATAAACAACACACAACATCAAGTTATAACACACCAACTCAAAATCAACAAGACTACATCACCAACCACATGAATGTATGCATGAATGCAACCCAACATCAAGGGTATAATGCATGTGGTACCACCACCGTCGTTATTTTGCCTTGAGGGCACAACCGTCGCTATTTGATATGAAGACCGAAGTCTACAATATCGAGGCCGAAGCCTTCCACCGTCCTTTAATGCATATGAAGCATGTGACTCCATGAACAATGCATCAACCACAAACAATCACATCATGTATGCATTGACACCATCACTGGATTTACCACCGTCGTTTAATCCAAATGTCGTTTTTTGATATAATGGCCGAAGCACATATCCGTCATTTTGATATGCCGGCCGAAGCCCCCAATATCCGTCATTACACCGTCATTACACCGTCGTCTAATTCACCTAGACAACATCAATAGCTCTATGGCTAACATCACCACGTCAGTCAATAGCTCTATGGCTAACATCACCACATCGGTCACTAGCGCTATGGCTAATGATCAACACCTCGGTCACTACCTCTATGGCTAACATCAAACCCATCGGTCACTAGCGCTATGGCTAACTTCAATACCTCAATCAATAGCTCTATGGCTAACTTCAATACCCCAATCAATAGCTCTATGGCTAACGTCAACCTCACCGTCACATAGGGACCCAAACGTCACCTAAGGACCAAACGTCACCTAAGGACTAAACTGGCTCCACCATTCAGCCACTTAGACGTACTCGGCACCAAATAAAGACCCATAAGCGCGCTACCGGCAAAGAACTCGCGTCGACCTTTGGCGTCAAAACAACACCTCGGCAAACTCACACTGCACCTCGGCACACCACACTGCACCTCAGTACACTACACTGCACCTCGGTACACATACACTACCCTTCGTCACACCACACTTCTTCACATCCACACTTCGACACCTACACGTCGACACCTACACGCCGACTCCCATACACTTACACTTCGGCCACACGTCTACACGACGACACACTTACACTTCGATACATCTACACCTCAACACATACACCTCGGTATATATACACTATACCTCGACAATTACACTTCGACTTAGATACATTACACCTCGACAATACTAGATTCGACATACCTACACTTCACTTCATTACATCCATACCTCGACAATACTGGATTCGACATACCTACACTTCACTTCATTACATCCATACCTCGACAATACTGGATTCGACATACCTACAATTCACTTCATTACATCCGTACCTCGACAATACTAGATTCGATATACCTACATCTCGGCAACACTAGCTTCGTCATACCTACGCTATACCTCGATATGTCCACTCCTCGGTAGTTATACACTATCCCTCGACAACTACACTTCAGCAACTACACTTCGATATACATCTATAGTTCGGCAACTACACTTCGACTTATATACACTACACCTCGACCACTACATTTCGACTTAGATACACTACTCCTCGACATCTTCACTTCGACTTAGATACACTACACCTCGATTACACTACCTTGCCACACTTCTTCACTTCACCATCACTCACCTCGACCAATAATTTTATTGATTTATGTTGAATGCGTGTTTTATGTTTAATGTTGGCGCGCATGATCAGGGTAAACTCAAAGCCAATGCACATGGCCTCAAAATTAGTAGACACTTGGCTCCTCTCACCCAGATTGCTAACTTTTATCAGCACGTCGTACGATCAGGCTTAGCCCCTCTAGTCGATCATGAGTTGATTTCAGCATTTGTAGAGTGATGGCATCAAGAGACGTGTTCATTGCACCTGCCATTCGGTGAGATGACCATCATTCTGGATGATGTGTCATGTCTCTTGCATTTACCAGTGATGGGGAACTACTATCGCCCACCAAAGATGACTGTCACTTTATTGACACCGTCATTTCTTTGGCGATTAATTTGTTGGGGTGGACTCACGACGCCACTCAAGAGTACATTCATGCCAGGGGAGGCTATTTTTGATTCGACTGGCTATTGACTGTCTGCCGTGATCACATTGAGGCCGACAATAATGTTTTTGCTGCTAGGGCCTATTAAGAAACAACATTTTAAGGATTCAAATGGATTAGGACAGTAAACTAGGCAAAATGCACATATCTTGTTAGGTTTGATGTTTTTGTTCAGTGAAGCTACTTTAGGAGTGGAAACACTGCCAACACCAGGAGTGGAAACACTGCCAACACTAGGAGTGGAAACACTGCCTACACCTGCAAAATCTAGCAGTTTGCACCAAAACATCCAAGGACCATTTTGATGCTTCCACACTTGAATTGTGACGTCATGCCTAGTCACCTGGAGCAGAGCCACTAGCAGAAGTCGGCGATAAACATAAAAATCAAGTTGCAAGGCTCACTTATCCCAAAAGACATATGGCACTTCTCCATTGGACCTCCCCTTGTGTTCTCCATGCAAGCGACCAAACCTGAGCTACTTGCTTGATTGGTTGTCTACAACTAACCATGGTTGGTTCCCTCAGTTGATCTTTCGCGCCCAAGCAAACCCTCCATAGAAGGAAAGCTCACTTGCCTATAAATAGAAGTCATCTCTTCACTTGAAAATCATCCTTCATCCAAGCTTTGATAGGATCACTTCTTTTCTTTATATTTGTAGCATAGGTTTAGTTTTTATTTTAGTTTCTGAATTGTAAGAAGGTGAGGAAGAACTTGACGCCTTCTGTAACACACCCTTTCTCTCAACGGTAATTTAATTTAAAATAAGAGTTCGAAAATCGTTTTTCTTTTAAAAAGAATACATCCTCAAGGGAATGCTACGTTCACCAAAACATGACTTTAATCTAGTCAACAATACCTTTCACTAATAAATATAATTGCGTGATACATAGCACGACTTAAATGGGGCGAACCCTCAAATTCTAATACATCACCATGTTACAGTTCAACACTTAACTTAAAACAACTAATAAACTTCTCGCCCACCCGGTGCTACGTATCAGAGCAAGACTCCACAAACAGACTGAGGATGGAAGAACCTTCACTCGGGATCACCTGCGCGTTGCCGACATAAGAAGCAACATAGAAAGCAGAAGGGTGAGTCTCTAACACATATAATAGGATGTATGATAAACATCATGTTAGAGAAAAAACAACTAGAAACACCTCGACTCAATAAACAACACACAACATCAAGTTATAACACACCAACTCATAATCAACAAGACTACATCACCAATCACATGAATGTATGCATGAATGCAACCCAACATCAAGGGTATAATGCATGTGGTACCACCACCGTCGTTATTTTGCCTTGAGGGCACAACCGTCGCTATTTGATATGAAGACCGAAGTCTACAATATCGAGGCCGAAGCCTTCCACCGTCCTTTAATGCATATGAAGCATGTGACTCCATGAACAATGCATCAACCACAAACAATCACATCATGTATGCATTGACACCATCACTGGATTTACCACCGTCGTTTAATCCACCGTCGTTTTGATATAATGGCCGAAGCACATATCCGTCATTTTGATATGCCGGCCGAAGCCCCCAATATCCGTCATTACACCGTCGTCTAATTCACCTAGACAACATCAATAGCTCTATGGCTAACATCACCACGTCAGTCAATAGCTCTATGGCTAACATCACCACATCGGTCACTAGCGCTATGGCTAATGATCAACACCTCGGTCACTAGCTCTATGGCTAACATCAAACCCATCGGTCACTAGCGCTATGGCTAACTTCAATACCTCAATCAATAGCTCTATGGCTAACTTCAATACCCCAATCAATAGCTCTATGGCTAACGTCAACCTCACCGTCACATAGGGACCCAAACGTCACCTAAGGACCAAACGTCACCTAAGGACTAAACTGGCTCCACCATTCAGCCACTTAGGACGCACTGCACCAAATAAAGACTCCATAATCGCGCTTAGCAACAACTGCGCCGACCGCTGGCGTCAAAACAACACCTCTAAGCAAACTCACACCGCACCTCAAGACACCACACCGCACACCTCTAAGACACTACACCGCACCTCGGTACATACACTACCCTTCGTCACACCACACTTCTTCACATCCACACTTCGACACCTACACGTCGACACCTACACTTCGACTCCCATACACTTACACTTCGTCACGTCTACACGACGACACTTACACTTCGATACATCTACACCTCAACACATACACCTCGGTATATATACACTATACCTCGACAATTACACTTCGACTTAGATACATTACACCTCGACAATACTAGATTCGACATACCTACACTTCACTTCATTACATCCATACCTCGACAATACTGGATTCGACATACCTACACTTCACTTCATTACATCCATACCTCGACAATACTGGATTCGACATACCTACAATTCACTTCATTACATCCGTACCTCGACAATACTAGATTCGATATACCTACATCTCGGCAACACTAGCTTCGTCATACCTACGCTATACCTCGATATGTCCACTCCTCGGTAGTTATACACTATCCCTCGACAACTACACTTCAGCAACTACACTTCGATATACATCTATAGTTCGGCAACTACACTTCGACTTATATACACTACACCTCGACCACTACATTTCGACTTAGATACACTACTCCTCGACATCTTCACTTCGACTTAGATACACTACACCTCGATTACACTACCTTGCCACACTTCTTCACTTCACCATCACTCACCTCGGTTTCACTACCTCGGTTATACTCCTTCACTTCACCATCACTCACCTCGGTTACACTACCTCGGTTACACTACTTCATTTAACCATCACTCACCTTGGTACTACACCTCGGCACATACATACTTTGACGCACACATACTACGACGCACACATCCTTCAACGCACACACCTACAACGCACCTACCCTCCTCGGCACACAGTAATACTTCACTTCGAATGGCGCCCTAGACGCCTAACCCTCATCTTCCTCTTTTCTTTGATTCTCATACTATGATCTAACTTAACCCAATTACTACAACACATATTCCTTCGAATATTGTCCAACACACATCAAAGTAACAACTAAGATACCAACACCAGAACAACGTCCTTATATTTAGGGTTCCTCAAATCCCATTTCTTCTCTAGGTCTCTCATACGACCAAATCATCAACAACACACACACACAACACAAATTCACCAAATTTAATCAAACACAACACCAATCACACAATCAGCAACACAATCAACTCAACAATCATCCTAGAGTCTAACCCATACATAACACCCATCATATACTCTATTATAGGTGAAAGAGAGCCCCCTTACCTTATTTAAGAAACCAGCACTCTCTCCACCAAGAATCACCAACCATCACCAACAATCAAGCTCCTCTTCCTTGGACTTGAACTCTCTCCACGCCCAGATCTTCTCTTCTCCCTCCTTAAGGCTATCACACCTCTCTCTCTCTACTCTCTTACTTTACTCTTTGACTTTTCTTTGATTTTGAATGATAATGAGCTCTCACCATCGACACCTAACCTTATCACATGAAGATGGGCCTAATTCATGGATCGTGGGCCCCTATTCCCACCTCCTCCATTACTTGCACTACTCCCTCTAATTAAATTACCACTCCTCTTTACTAACCACCACTCCTCATTTAAATCAAATACCCTATTATTATTTTAATTTAACCAACCAATATACCACTTAATTAAATAAATACTTGAATTATTTTTAGGGCGTTACACCTTCTTCCTTCACTTCTACTTGGAGGAAACTTATGCAAGGAATTGGTGCAATACTTCAACTTGGAATCTCATGCAAAAGATCTCCCATTTGAGTAATCTCTATCCTTTTGAGTTCTTTTGTAATATTACTCATTCTATCATGTTCCTTACAGCTTCTCTCTATTATATAATGAGTAATATGAGCTAAATTCCATTAGTTGAGATGTTCTCACTTCAAGAAAAGTCTGATTTAGCCACTAATATTTGCCACGGAGCCTAATCCGTCACTAGTTTGCCACGGATTTGCGACGACATGCGTAAAAAGGAAGGGGCGCGAAATTTCCCGCTGGACTTTGCCACGAATTTCAAAAACGGTCGCAATTTGCGACGGAGGATGCGTGGCAAGCCCGTGGCAAAGCATTCCACTTAAACACAAACAACATTTCTTTCTCTCCCACTCTCGATCGAGACCTTTCACTCCCACTCTCTCATTTCAGTCTCCCTCTCTTACTCTCTCCGTCTCAACACCACCCCACGACCCACCACCGACCACCGACCACTGACCACCCAACACCATCGTTCCTCCTTCAATTCGCTCCTCCTTCTCTTCCACTGCAACATCCTCTTTCAATCTCCCTCTCTCCCTCTCAAAGAAACTAAAACCCTAACCATTTTCTTCTTTCTTAGATCCTTCGAAATCATAGATCACGAAGCTTCTACTCCCGATCTAATGTCATTTGAAGTTCGTTTCTCCCTTGATTTCACCTTTTCAGTTTCGTTTCTCCCTCGATTTCACTTTTTCAGGTTCGTTTCTACTCCTAATCTAATTTCATTTGAAGTTCGTTTCTCCTCGATCTCACATTTTCAATGATGAGCTTGGTTCATTTATGCTATTCGATTAGATTCATGTCTCTCGAAAAATAGGATTTGTTTTGATTTTAGGTTTGAATATGATTTTGTTGAATAGTGCTTTTTCGTTGTTGGATTCGTGATGTTTTCTGTTAGAGTATTATTACTATTATAGCTTATGATATGTTTACTCACATGGTAAAGATTCAATATTTTGTGTGCTACTTTGTTGATTCACATTTTTTATGACATTAGAACCTCTATTTATACTAGTGGATAGAGAATTCTAGTAAATAAGTTGATGCATCTTGAGATCTTGGTGAAAGTCTCCTCTCGTGTTTTCACAGTTTTATGTTCTTTGGCAGAGTGCTTGTAATATGAGACAGCGTGTATTGTGGACACGATGAGAGTTGATTGAGAAGCGATTAGCTTGAGTTATCAAAGATGACATTAGAAGAAGCTCTCACTCTTGCTCGTGCCTTGACCATTATTTTACTATGATGGGTATATATTTGAAACCCACCATAGGTAACTAATGCTTTTCAATTTTCATTCTTGTTTCACATCGCTATTGCTAGGTAGGCTAATCAATGAATTTCATTTTTGAAGGGTTCAGTAAAGGAGGAGTATGGCACAAATTGCAAAATCTTGTGATGATGTATTTAACCATTGAGTGCAGGTGGAGTCTCCCCGATGATCTTTATAACACGATCAGAAGGTGTTCATTTTTGAAAATTGTTGAATCTTTAATTCTTTTCATATTTATTTGGAATGTAATGTTTATAACTTTACATTCTTTGGTATTTTAATCAATATTTCATTTCAGCTTTCTTCTTTTACTTTTGAACTTCAATTGTGTTTTTTTTTGTTGTTGCAACAGAGGTTGAAATTTTTCTTATAAAGACATCCCACACAAATTAATCGCCAGACATTACAAATTACAAGCACATTAGAATTCTTTGTGAGTTTTGACCTTTTTCCCATAATTTCTTTCTTCCAATGGCTTCAAGTTTTCAATTTCAAATATCATTTGTTGCTAATCGCTTTTCCCATCACCATGTAGCATCTTTTGGATTATAATGATCGACTGATCTTAGCCCCAAGAGCGAGAAATGCTAATCAAGATCTCGTAATTCTGTTGTAATCGTATTTTCACTCTAGAAAGCCATCAGATTGTGCGAGGATGAGAGATCATCTTTAAATATTAACTAGGTTGTGGTAGTTCCTTTTCTTGGAAATCTTCCTTCTATTCTCATATGTCATATTGATTTGATAGGTTAGAGAGATAACTTCTATATGGCGCATCGATGAGCTTAGGCGCCATAAACCCACTCCTCGTTGATGAAGCAAGAGCTGGTAAGTCGCTTGAATATTATGAAATCATTGTATATGTCACTTTGATGGTTCACAAGAAGAAAATAATTATTTGGAGTATAATTTCTTCCTAGGTTTGAATATAGTGGAGCGATCGCTTTGGAAAATTTGTTCCTCATTATTTACGTCGAGTCAGCAATGCTTTAAAGAAGGTCTATCATCTTGAATTCTTGGTCATTTAGCTGTAATTTTATTAAAGATTTGCAATACAACTATCCTCCCTTGCAGCATACAGGAAAGCCACTTCCACTGACTTGCACTCCCATAAAGTTTGGAACTTTGATGGGAGGTCATAGAGATGGAAACCCAAATGTGACAGCAAAGGTTAGCTTTTGTAACTTCCATTCAAGCACACACTATCATGGTTGGGAGATAACTCAAAACCAAACATGCAATATGTAATTTTGCTTCTTTTGTAATATAATCATATCAAGTTATGACTATATTATACCAAATACTTATTTAAATTACTTCTTTAATAGTTTTATTGTGGTGGTGGCAGGTTGGTTTTTATTGTTTCACTAATTGAAATTGCTAGAATGTTTTGTTTAACCTTGGATTGGATACATGTTTTTCTTTTTGTTCCTCAGGTCACAAAAGAAGTTTCACTTCTATCTAGATGGATGGAAATTGACCTCTATATTCGGGAAGTGGATAGCCTCAGATTTGAGCTATCTATGAATCGGTGCAGTGATAGGTTGTCAAGACTGGCACATGAAATTCTAGAAGGTTTGTCAGTCAAAATTGGAGTTTGATATGAACGAGATTATTACATAGATAGCTATTACATTTAGGGGTGACTGGGGGCTTGATATTTTCTTTAAGGACTGTTCTTATAGAGTATGGCTAGTCACTGTTGTATTGTCAATGTATGTTTGATACTCTTTTAATCCACTTCTAATAAAAGGTTGCTTCTTCCTCCATAGAAACTAAAAATGAGAATCGTCGGGAGAATTGGAATCAATCCGCGAATAGAAGTCACTCACTTCCAACACAACTTCCAGCTAGAGCTCATTTACCCTCTTTTGCTCGTAATAGTTTTCTCCGTCTACTTATTTGAGCATATCATATGTCTATAATCTCAATATTTTTGTTTTCTAGAGCTTCACAACTATATTCATTTTCTTTCCGACACTAATGATTGACTCAAATTAAAATTTGAGGAACCTCCAATCCTAAATACATCTTCGGAGTGTTTAATTCTTAGTATTCTTTACTGATGTAGAAAATGGCGAATCTCAGCATCCTAGACTAGACATCCCAGGACCTGATCACAAGGTAGATCAATTCAGTAATTATGGCGTTTCTGAATATTTCTAGCATACTAGATAATTCTTGTTTTTCCCATTGATAGGATGGTGTGATTTCTTCAAGTTCATCTACATTCAGAAGTGGCAATCCCAATATTCAATTACCACTAACAAGTTCAGCAGATTCCAGCGCTTCTTCAGCTGCAACTTTATCTTCTCCTACTTCCAACTCTGGTCAACTACTTTCTCAGAGGAAATTGCTTGTAGAATCCCAGACAGGAAGGTCCAGTTTTCATAAGCTTTTAGAGCCGCAACTCCCTCAACTTCCTGGAATTGCTCCTTATAGAGTTGTCCTGGGAAATGTAAAGGATAAGGTATTACTTCAGATTTCTTCCAGTGATAAGTACTTACAAAAATGACTGCATAAATAATAATTTTAGAAGAATTAATTATATGCATCATTAGAGGATCTACTGGATATAAAATCACATAGTTTTGTTGTTTTAAGTTAGCAATTTTAAATTGATATTGTCATTCTATGAAATGCATTTGTTTTTTGTGTTCAGCTTGAGAGAAGTCGTAGGCGGTTAGAACTTCTTCTTGAGGATGTTCGATGTGATTCTGATATTTTGGATTATTATGAAACTGCTGATCAGCTTTTGGAACCTCTGCTACTCTGTTATGAATCTCTGGTACTCTTTCTCCTCCTTCTTTTCCCTCAAGGGTTGTCTACAAAGTGAGGAAGATCAGTACAAAGAGAATAAAGTGAGTACATTCATAAATATAATGCCCCACCATAAAACTAGAAATGTTTAATAACCTTTGTTTGCACTTGTTAGGATGTTCCTAGGTAATGATCTAAGCATCATAAATATAATGTCCCACCATATACTTAATCTCTTTGCATATAATCTGTTTTCTAGGTTCCAAAGGTCAAGGAGGAAAGAGTGCATGATGATGATGATGATGATGATCCAAGTCATTGTCCAAGATATCAAAGCAAATCATGAACAAAACTTGGCAATACCTTACCTCTTCATAAGTTCAAGTTGTGTTCTTCCCTTTATACTCTTAATTAGTATTTAATGCTAGCTAGTCAATGTGAATTGTGTATCTAAATTTGTATAGTACCTGTGTGGTTAGTTTGGAACTTTAGGGGTTTCTATTTCTTGATCTTTCTTCGATTCTAGTTTGAAAAACCATTATGAGTATTTGTTATGAGGACAATGTTTGTTAAGGAAATGTTTATTTTTAGCTAGCATAATGTTACTCAGCATGTATATATGTTTGAAGATTTAAATTTTTTTTTTAATTTTTTTTATTTTTGCGACGGATTTTCTTCGGATTTGCGATGAAATTCGCGACGACTTTGCCACGGATATTTGCGACGGATTTGCGACGGAAACATTTGTCACGAAAAATTCTGTGGCAAACGATTTGCGACGAGCGTTTTTGCCACCAATTTTTGTCTGTGGCAAATTCGTGGCAAATGATATTTTGCCACGGAAATTGGCCCTTTTGCGACGGAAATTGCCGTGGCAAACCAGCGATTTTCTTGTAGTGTCTAACCTTATAATGATCTTTTAAGTAAGTTATTGTTTTTATATGTGATGTTTGCATTTTAGTTCTTGTATGATAACTCTTTCATATTCATCTTTAGAATTGGCCAACTAAAAGTGAATGCAAATCATAAATACAGACATGGTTTATGATTAGAACTCAATAACTAATAGGGATGAGTGTTTAATAAAGGAAACTTTGTTAATTACATGTTAAAACCTAGACATAAGATAACATAGTCCTTAGGATATGCAAATACAAGAGTGAACTTTTTTAGCAACTTGGATCATTGTTAGGAGGCAAGAGAGGAATTGACTACTCTTTTCTTTACTGTAAAAAGCAAAGATCATAAGAGCTTGTAATGAAACTCTAAAGAAAGTGACCAAAAGACACATACTGATGCAGCTGCATCTAGTGTACCTACACCACATACACCACTAAAACTCTTAAAAGTGACTTATTTGGTGAAAACATCTCAACTATCATTCTCCACTGAATCCTTACATCTTTTTATTGTTTATTTACATTCTGTTTGCTTATCAAAACCACCAAGTGAGTAGGATAGTGGTTACCTTTCACTAGTAAACTATTGATTCTAAACTTGTAAATTAATCCAATCCTCGTGGGAACGATACTCTACTTTCACTTTATTACTTGATACGATTGTGTATACTTGCACATTTGTGTGTATATCAAACGCACCAAGTTCTAGCGCCCAATTAGGGGGCATGCTACACTGTTGATGGTAAGATTTATATGCTTTTGAATTATAAAAATATATGGTATTTATATCTTGTGATTTAATAACGAGTTTGTTATTTTTTTGTTTATTTTAGATGTGGATATATGAGTACTTCTCGGACATCTGTCGCCGTCAGGTTGATGACACATACAGTGATGGTCCCCGTGTTGGGAGGTGGAAGAGGAAGAAAAATGATTTTGTCAAGCTTGCGGAGCATCGTGGGAGGATAGACGAGTTGACTCTGGAGGATGTGATCTGAACACCCTTTGAGACTCATAGGCATATTAGACCGTTCAATAATTTCAGCTTTTATAGGGGGTTCCTTAGCTGGGAGGGCCTCACTATTAAGTACATGCCTGATAGGGTGTTCCGACAATTTGGATACGTCCACACCATCCCCCGTGCTCCACTTGAGGGTCATCCACGGTACTGAGAGGTCATGGTTCAGATTGCTACATACAGGACCGGGGTTGACTGTCATACCCCAATTTTGTCTAGCTTAGGTCAAAACCCTAATTTTCCACAAAAAATAAATAAATTGAAGAGTGAAGAGCATTATGCATTGCATTTTGGGTCCTAGAAGTCATTCCACAGCTTTTAAAATCATTTTTAGGGTCATCCTAGGGTTTTAGAAGCATTTTCAAAGTGGACATGTGTTTTGAGCAAAAAGTAGGGTTTTTTAGGGCAAATGGTATTTTGGTCATTTTTCATAACAGGATAATTTTCTCGTCAAAAATATGCATCCACAAAAAGTACATTTTATTCTATCAAGGATAATTTTTGTACAACTTTTAGAAAGAAAATCCTAGTCCAAAATAATTAAAAATGTATTTTTCCCCATTTTTATTGCATAAAAAACCTAAAAAGACCATTAAATATTCCCCAATTATTAAATGACAATTTTTGTTGTCAAGAATAAATTGGGAGGGTATTTTATGGTACCCAAAAATATGTGACACATTTTCAATAGGTGCACTATCATTTGCATGCCCAAAAATTCAAAATTCAAATAAAAATTACAAAGTGTCCTCGATAAGACAAAAACCAAAAAGAGAAGCAATTTCTCCCCATTTTGTTGCCTACGAAATTCCCTCTCTCTCTCTTCACAATTTCTTCCACACTCTTCTATTGTACAATTATTCCTTACGAATATTCTTGTACCTTTCTTAATCTTATCCCTTCAATACATATCCAATGATTGGCACTCACTTTCATATCTCACCATACCCCTCTTGGTCATTTTGACACACCCTTTAGCCTACCCCTTCATTGCATTTCACATTCTTACTTCTTATAGAACATTACATTCCTATCCTACCCTTAACCCTAATTCTACACAAGACCATATATAAGTCTACTCTCCAAAAATAAGAGGAGGAGCCTCATTTTGCATATTTTCCTTCCTCTCTCTAGCCCTTTGGCCGAAACCACCTCTCCCCTCTCTCTACAATTTTCTTTCAATTTCATCACTAAATCACATCTCCAAACTCATTTCCTATACACAAGCCATCATTTCAACCATCAATCTTCAACAAATCCTAGCAAAGGAGCATCATCAAGTCTCATTTTCAAGGGTCTTGCTCTATTTCTTGGTTTTTTCTTGCTTCTAATCAATTCTTGTGAAAGCCTCACTCATTGTAAGTGCTTCTAGACCTTATTCTTTCATAATCTCTCTTCACCTCATCTCAACTCCTTCATATTGTTGTTGTTGCTTTGAGAAGCCACTCCAAACTCTATTGACAAGCACCTAGGGAGGCTTGGGGGTTTGAGGTGGCTCCTTGGGTTTGAGGTGACTCCTTGGCTTTGGAGGAGTTGTTCTTGTGTTTTCTTGCATAATCTCATCATTTTTTGCATATTTGTGAAGTTTCATTTGCAAAAATGTATATCCTTACTTTGAGCATCATTTTTTTCTTGTACATATTTTAATCCTATGAATCTTTGGGGTTATATGCATGATTTTGGTGTTTTAGTTGAAATAAAATATTGTTTGCCTTGATCTTGGATTCGCATCTCATGATCAAAATAGTGTTTAATGATTTTTGCTTGTTTTGGTGGTTGAATCTTGTAAATAAATGCCTCTATGCTTTGAGTGTGTCATTTGCTTGCTTGATTTTGTTGATTTGTGGAAATAAATTGAAGATTGGTTGATTTGGTGGTTCTCACACTTCAAAAGAATTAGGGTTTGAGTTTGTTCCTAAATACTTGCTTTAATAAACTAGTTGATGATTGGTAAGAGGATTCAACATATGCTTTCAAGCCTAATTTTAAATGTTGAGGATTACTTTAAAATGATTCAACTCTTGTATACATTTTGGTGTTGAGTATTTGGTAAAATGACTAGATGCTTATGCACTTGTGCATTGTTAATAAGTGTCAAGGATTACCAAAAGGAATTTAACTCTTGTGTTTTTCGTTGATTCTTAAATTGATTCAATGAACTACCTTTTTGTAATTGATCAATGTCTCATTTTTGTGTGACCATTCTTATTGCAACTTGTAGCTAGTTTTGATAATTACATGTTCATGCATAGTTGCCTAATCATGCACATCATTGCTTGCATGTTCACTCATTTAAACTAAGAATATTCTATGCTTATGATCAATTGCATTCTCTTGTTCATGATGCCATTTAAATGTCTTGATTTAATTGTGTGCAATTCCTCCCCCATGCATGTACTCCTAATAAAGACGTAAGCCTACTTGCTTGTTTTAGCATAGAGCCATTAGGGTAAATGCACTCCTCCTCCCACACACGCATTTGCTTGAGAAATTCACCTTGCATCCTTGACAATTGAATCTTTGATTGTATCAGCATGTTTAGTCTTAGTTGATGTTTGACATATGCATGATTACTTGATTATTGAATGTGTTTGAATTTTGTAACCAATCATTGATAATAACTTCACCATTTTCCCATAAAGCTTTCAAACTCTTTTCTAATTAATGCAAGTTATTAGTGACTATCACCCAAAGCCTTGGCTTCTTTGATTGTCATGAACGCTATCAAGAGTTATTAGTAATAATCACTGAAAGCTTTTGCTTGCTTGGTCGTTATGAAAGCTCTTCCATTTTCCAAAACCCTTTCAAAAACCTTTTCATCTTCAAATTAGAACTACGTTGCTTTGATTCCCATTTGGGATACGTAGGAGCGAGCCACGTTCTCGTCAAGCGCAACAAATAAAAATCCTTTTCGCAACCATAAACATTAGCATTTTTCATAACAAAAAAAATCATTTTTAAACCCATTGTTGCTAGTGGCTAATCGTAACCTTTGTTAAATCTAGGCATTGGTGGCAATGTCTTTTTCCAAAGAACAATAAGTGATGGTCACCCATAACTTTGGTTAGTTTGATCATTCGTGCCAATTAATCTCTTTCGAAAACCATTTTCAAAAGATCAAATAAAAAACGAGTCGCTACTAACGGTCAATCAGAACCTTTGTTCGTCTGACTAGTGGCGATGACTCCCATTTTTTAGAGTACTTAGCGGTGATTACCCATAACCTTTGTTAGTTTAATCATTCGCTGAATACTCGTCCTATTTCGAAAACTCACTAAAAAGATAAAAAACAAAAACTTTTTCATGACAACTAAGAACTACGTAGCTTTGAATTCTCCATCGCACCAAGAGATACGGCTCATGACTTCCCTCTCCCTAGTGTACTATCCTCTTGGGTCGTCACCCATAATTAACATAATTAAATATCATACCCGCATTGGGCCATTTACTATATTCGATATAATTCATATACCGAAAACATAATTATATCTATGATATGTTTTTATACCATAGTATCACAATTATAAACTCAGACCAAACATCGTTTGATTTATAAAACATTGGTTCCCACACGTATTCTAGGTTTTGGTCTATCAAAAACGTATTTGTTTTCCATACATTACGGTTATAATTAATATTCATACATCATGAGATATCAAAATCCAAAACAATCTATTTATATGATTAGGACCTTCGGTCAGCTTCGTAACGCATCTGAGAACACATTAATGAGGTTCCCGGATCAAAAGTTATGATAAAAACTATTTTAGGAAAAATTGTGGTGACAGGGTGCGCGTGAGTTGCGCGTAAGCGCAACATAAGCGCGAAGACAGGAGCGAGAGACCAACTCTCGTCAAGTGCCAAAAATAAAAAATTTCATTAAGTTTTCCCATTCATCTTCAAACAAGAAATAAATAGGCAAATCTAGGTATTTTTCAAATCAAACGTTAAAACCACACAATTAGTTAGAGGTTCCCTTTCGGTAGAAAGGACGTGTGCGGTGCTAATACATTCCTCACACGTAATCGACCCCCGAACCTATATCTCTAGTTTTCAAAATCATCCGCCTTGTTCAAAAGACCTTCTTTCAATGTTTTGGTCTTAAAATTAAAATATTGGTGGCGGCTTCAAAAATTTTCCACGTTGTACATTGAGAAACCCAAACCGGATTTTTCGGGGTGCAACATCCCCCGTGCTCCACTTGACAAGACTCTCAGTGCCACCAGGAGAGCCCAATATCCAAACGAGGCACATCAGCTTTACTTCCATTGGTTCGAGTCCATATCTGTTCCACGTCTATCACCTCCTCAACCAGAGCCAGCACCAGCAGCACTAGGAGGGTTTGGTCTTGAGGAGAGACTGATGTATGTTGCAGAGCGTATGCGGAGCGCACTCCGTAACAAGTTTGACTCAGCAACATGAATGGCATCCTCCTACTGCGAAGTTTAGATCAAATCTCTGTACCAACTTGTAATTTTCCTTCATAAACAAGTTTCGCAAGCAAGTTGCAAAGTAGCTATTTGTTTTGGACTGGGCCACGAGGCCCACTAAGTGAACTGAACTCGGATCAGCTCAATGGCCAGGATCCATGCCCATGGCCTAGCATTTCACAGTGGGCCATGAGGTCCATGCGCATAATGGGTCATAGACAAGCCCAATTCCTTGGATCCACATCCAAGGCCCCATTCATTAAGTCTCGACGGCTCAGATATACCCGAACGATCCAACGGCTCAGAGGTACGGATCCTTATTGCCTGCATACTCCACGATTCTCTACTGACTTGAGCGTCAGAGTGTTTTTAACTAGAACTTTCAAATGGCCCAACCTAGCAGGCTAGACTGCACAAACGGGCTAGATTGCATACATGACTAAAATGCACCATTTCTCATATTCACACCCTTCCCAAAATCAAGTCACACTTCAAATGAAGAACTCCAATCTGGAAACAATATACGATTAAAGATAGAAATTCAAGTTCATGAACCAGGACAGTTAACTGCCATTTTTTCTACACAAATCTCTCTCTCCAATAAATTTAACTAATGAACATCTAGTTACAACTGGAGAAAGTCTAAAGAATATTGGGGAATCTAATCTGGATGAACCCATCTACAATATACACACAATAAAAGAGAATAGCATACCACTCTAATCTTAACCATAGCTGATTACAGGGAAAAGTCGGCAAATTATATTGAACGGCGCGGTTCCTACTCAACAGAGAATGCATGCTTTCAAGCTAATGATTAGAGAGCATGGACATTACTCAAGAAGCTTATTGCAGGTGCCTACACCAACAGCAGCAGCAAGATGCCATGCAGCATGAAGGTAAGGAGTTTTAGGAAACAAATCATCAGCTATAAAAAGCATACCACCCATTAATGAAGACATTTTATGCACGGTGTGAGCCATTCTCAAGTCTGGATCTTTCAATGCCCTTTTAGCAAATGCTACCTGAACAAACATATTTTCCCTTAAATCGTGGACAGTATAATTATAAAATGTTTTATGGGAATTACACTTTTGCATGTTTGTTGTGCTCTTTTGTTTCCCTAATTGTATCTTTGATATAACTTATTCAGAACATGGTAAATTACAAAAATAATTGAACAATTATAACGTACAACATAATAACATTATTATTTCAGGAGATGGTTATTGGGAGAAAACACCGATCACTATAAGTATCATTAGCACATAGATACAGCATCATCATTATACATAAAATAACCATTATATCAACAAATTTCCCAGATTTGGAAAAATGATGACCACTATTATAAGTTTCTTTCATATTTTCTTCTGTTAAATTTAAAATATCCCCTGTATAAAAAAATACAGTGTAGGTGTTGAGGGAAATGGTGGATAACAAAATGATACTGTGATTGTCAAAATAATTGCTATTTGTTTCACAAACTTTGACCATCATATTTTATTAAGTAATATCTTAATAGCGTTTATTGTTGATTTAGGACGATTATGGTCTCAGATTCACTGAATTTATATATTCAATTATGGTCATTGGACATCTTAATCATTTAACTTGGTCTGTATGCTTTCCTGGAGCAGCACAATTATCTATTAAATCAATGAACACTGAATTATCATTTAAATCATTTAAAAATATTTAAAAGCAATTTACCTCCATCATCCCAGTGTGAATAACAGAAACCACTAACGGATTAACTGGAAGAACTGCTGCAGATGCCGCCATCAGTAACTTTGGGTTCTCATTTGTGAGGGCCCTCGACAGACACTGCAGAATGAATTTATAGTAAAGATGATATCCAAGTAATTTATTCACACAAGAACCTCAAGTAATGTCAAATTAGGCAACAAAGAAGAATGCAAGACTTGAAATAAAGGAAAATTTTCCAGATTGCATCACGTACATGCACACATTGGCTTAAGACAATACAGCAATTAGAGGAAAATGTAGGGAGGCTAAAACTTAATATATTTAGTTCACCAAAAAATAATAATCAAGGAATAACCCCTGAGCAGTTAATTATATGAATTATGAAAGACTAAAGATGGAAGTCAGATTCATTGAATTATATAATAACTAACAAGACATTTTCTCAATATAATTGTCCAAATCACAATTGGTTATCTGATAACCAATTGGGCGACGCTTGATTGGATAAATGGAAACAGATTAAGACAAATGACAAATGACAATTGACACATGGGTTAATCTCTATTCCAGCTGTGAAAACAAAATTGCTAAATTTTTCAGTGGTAAGCAACCTTTTTTCTTGGCAGATTTTTTTTAAAGTAAGGGTCTAGTTTTTGATCTAGTACATTTGAACTAATTAATAACTTATCGGCAAAATGCAATATATGTACAGAACATGTCTCAACACATAAGTTAAGTTCCTTTATTTTTTCTTTTCAATCCTTAAAGATGAGTTTCTACCAGACACTTCACTTTGGAACTCTTAAAGTGAGGTCCCGGGTTCGAATCTTCAAAAGGCAAAGAAAAAACCAAGTAAAAACCCCGAAAAAAAGAGCGCCAAGGGAATAATATAGCAGTATGTTAGTAAGATACCCAAACCGTGTAAAAAGAGCTGGTAGGGGTGTTACATTAAAAAAGGCTTCTTTTAATGTTACAACCCCTCCCTGGCTCTTTTTACTAGTTATGGAATGTTACAGAGGTATTGTTATACCATTCCCCTCCCGCTAATCTTGGGGAGATAAAGAAAATACCAAGTACGGACCCCGTAAAAAGAGCGGGGGAGGAACAATATAAAATTATCGTAGTAACATTCCTAGCACTAGTAAAAAGAGCTGGGGAGGGGGTGTTTCATTTAACTAGTCTAAGATAGAAAACAACTAAGGCATAGAGGAGTCAAAAAAAGCAAGGCAAGACTAAAAATACATTAGTTAAAACATTGAAACCATTATTTAACAGGGAAAAGATTTAAAATACATTAGTTAAAAGTTAAAACATAGAAACCAAATGATTGATAACATAGCATAATGATTGTAAAGAATTGTACCAAATTCAAACAACACCTTTCTTTACGTGTCAGTGTCCCAATATTATCATTGATTACAAAAGAAATAAAAAATGCAACCGTTTAAAACACCAACTGTAGGTCAGTTCTGCCAAATAACCATTTTCTGTAACATCAATTAGATATGAGAATGCAGATAGATTGATAGTAATGACACACTTTCCAGAAACTTGGGTATATAGTATTAATAAATGTTTCCCAAGACCACAGTATAACAGATATAGTAAGAATTTTACATATTTATGAATACCATATACTTAGGTCTATCTATGGATGTACTACTTACAACAGTTGCTGTAGCTATCATCGTGTAGTCGGCCCATCTTAAAAATTTCCTCATATTGCCACTTGAGGAATGGTACATGCTTGAGGCCACTCCAACTCCAATTAGTGAATTAGCATACATCTTGGAACTGAGATTCTTCCTACATTGCAAAATTATTTATATGACAACTAAGAAATCTTCTTGGCCAAACGAATTTAAGATGCACGGACAAAACAAAATACCTGGGCGCATGCATTCCAAGAACTATAAAAGGAATTGAAGTAAGCACATTAACAACTCTTTCAGCGAGATGCTGATCACCTGATAAAGGAATGTAGCAAAATATTAATTATTTATATGAGATTAGCTTATATTCTAAGAAAACAATAGCATCATACAGAAAGGAAGTGTCTTAACAATACCATGACAGCTAATTCTACAATGGATAGGTCTCAAGCATGCAGGTCTTTGTTGCCATGCCCTTCTAAAAAACATTTCGCAGTAGGTTAGCATGCAAGACTTTGTAAATTTTCAGTTCTCTTAAGTCTTTAACTATCGCAAAAAATTATAATAATCAATCAAAAACACAAGCATGTCTGATGGATTATCTAAAAAAAAAACAAGCATGTCTGATGGATATATATATTTCACTCACTGCATTAACAGCAGCTGATTTGCTTCGGTAGTTGAAGTTCCACATGTTGATGGACAAAGACCTCCACTTTGATTAGTTTCTGTCAGCGAAAATGGTGAATGAGGTTTCACATGTACCCCATGGACACCCTCAAGGGCTTTACTTTGATTCAGTGTCCCCATTTGACTAGATGCAAGACAGCTTCAGTACCAGCAAGAAACTGCTGGCACCAGTTGGCTGGAGAGTATTGTGTGCTGGCCAATAATGCTGTAACGAAAACAGAATAATTAGCATCACTTCATAAAATGTAAACAGGTATGTAGCTTAACTACAAAACAATAATAGATTATGTACAAGTCAAATTTTTATGCCCAAAATTAGATTAACTACAAAACAGCTATGTAGAGACAGCTATATTGTATAAAAATTTAACTCGGGTGACCGTCAAGTATTAGTTATAATTGATTTTCACTGCAAGTTCCCCTAACAAGCAAGCGATAATAGCTAGCAAGCAATAATAGATTGTGTACAAGTCAATTTTTCATGACAAAAATTCTATTAACACCCAACTTAAAAAAAAATTCATGACTTAATGCAATGAATGTCCCTGAATTCATCCACAAGAAATTCTAATTGAGAGCTAACTGAAATGTTGTCCCTCAATCTTCGATAGGAAAATCATAATGCACCTCAACAACACATATACGCTACTTAATTACCATGCTTGATCCTCATAATGCACAATATTTCAGATGCTTTGAGTTTAAGCTAAACTCCATATATGTTCCCTCAATCTTTCTATAATAAAACCATAATGCACCTTAACAACACATATACGTTACCTACTTAACACGCTTGATCCTCAACATTACAAAATCATAAGATTATTCAATTTAATTAGGTTCCTTCACTTAACAATCTGAACCCTAAACTTTCCTTTAATCAAACCCCAATTTACAACAATAATGATAAAGAAGAAAAGGAGCTAAATTAACTTAAAATTAAAACTTCAAGAAAATCAAATACTTCCTAGCTAGACTACTACTACTACTACTGATTACTTATATACTTCACAAATTCAACCCCAATACTTCAGAATTTAAACTCTAACAACAAAAAAACATGGAGTGTGACGTCAATTAACAACCATAAGAACTTAATAAATGGAAGAAAATAAAAAACAAAAAACGACAACAACATCCTTGCGTTTTGAATGATCGTACTGGTAATCATGTTTAGTATAAACTACGAGAAGCATAATTAATAAAACTAATGTGTAGAGTGTGTAGAGAGAGAAAGAGAAAGAGAAAGAGAGAGAACCTGGGGTAAGTTAATGTTGAGAAGTAAGACTAGTAAACGGGAATGGGCAAATAAGAACTAGTATATATAAGGAGGAAGGTGGTTTTTGAATTTTGCGAAAGGAAAGAAAAAAAGGGAATAGAATAAGAGAAAGGAAGATGCCCTCTAAACTCGAGAATCTTCCACTTTCCCTTAGCGCATATTCGCCTAACAGTCACGATTTCAGTTGATAAAGGTAGCGCCAATTTAGCCCCGAAAGGATGACCCGAATTCCACGGACCAATCATTAACAGAAACTTGGCCTTCTTAGTTTGGCTTAATTACAGTTTTGGTCCCCCTATTTTTACAAACTCGCAATTTTGGTTCCCAAGTTTTAATTTCACGATTTTGGTCTCCCTATTTTCCTAATTTGTAAAATCATAGTCCCCCACTAATCTGGTCAAAATTGATGCTGACATGTCTGCCACTTAATCTACGTGGCAGGCCACGCTCGCATGCCAAAGTGGAATAAAATTCAAATAATTTTTTTTCTTTTAAAACAGGTAGTAAACTCCAATATTTAAAGCATGGAGGTACGAAAAAGCTCCCAAAGATAGCAATTCTTCAAGTATATTCGGCTCCTGTAATTATGCATCAATACTCTCGGTAATGGTGTTCCAATTTGGTAATTTGAGGTAGCTTGGGTAAAAAAATGGAGGAAAGTTATTTCTAAACTTTCTCCTTCTGACCAAGCATAATAAATGAATAGGAGAGGATGCCTTAAATATTCTTATGGAATATGATCCAAGAAAACCCTAATTTGGAGGCGCCTTTTGTCCTTATGTGTGCCCAATAGTACAATATGCCTAGCAAAAAGGTGGAATAATTTTTTCTTCAGGTGCTGGCCTCCATAGTATAGTACGCATATTTCGCAATGCACTATTTAGGGCTTTCGACATTCTCTCTCATATGTCGCAGATATAGATTGTTGCAGCACTGAAACACATACATTAAATCACAATAGGGGCACCAATGTGCCAAATATCACCAAGCCAAGGATATAACCTACACAATTTTTAAACATGATATTTACAACATATAATAGTAAATTAAATAAGAACTCACAAATATTTATGCTTGAAAGTCTATTAATAACTCTACTAAATAAGAGTTATAATCAAGCAATTGGCCTATGCTGAGGAGATTGCATTTCATTCCTGAAATATACAATACATATATTATTATGACATGTTCTCCATCCATCATCTTGATCACAACATCTCCCATGCCTTCTACCTTCATTCCACTATCATCTAATCTCACAAATCGGTCCCTCCTTTCTATCATGTGGGTGGAACAACCCAGTATCCACGTACCACATCTCCTTAAAGATTGATTCTTCCTTGGTTGTCACCATAAGCAACACTGTCTCATTTTCCTACTCTTCTTGAGAAAATTTTGCTTCATCTCCCTATGCGTCTTTCTTTCCTAAATAATTCTGAGGCTGATTTGAATGACACAGAGGAAAATAATTCTAATGAAGGTGAAAATACTACTCAAGCAGAGGAGTTACAGCAGCTTCCTCAAGTAGACCAGTACCTCAGACCACAGAGAGCTAGGCAGATGCCTAGGAGGTCAGTTGATTATGAAATAACCTCTGATAATACAGTAAATGAGAAGGGAGATCTGATTCAACTTTCATTACTTGCTGGTGAGGAACCAATTGATGTGAATGAAGCCATGAAACAACTAGTGTGGAAGAAAGCTATGCAAGAAGAGCTTGATTCCATTCAAAAGAACAAAACATGGAGTTTAGTGAGGCTGCCAGTAAATAAGAAGCCCATAGATGTTAAATGGGTCTTCAAAATCAAGCTCAAACCAGATGGTTCAATCTCTAAGCACAAGGCAAGGCTTGTGGCTGGGGTTTTCTTCAAAAGCATGGCTTGGACTATGGTGAGGGTCTTTTGCAGGTTGCTAGGCATGAGACAATTAGACTTGTTGTGGCCTTAGCATGCAAACAAAGGGTGGTCTTTGTTCCATTTAGATGTCAAGTCCGCATTTCTAAATGGCTCTTTGGAAGAGGAAGTGTATGTTACTCAACCACCCGGTTTCAAAGTTAGAGGCAAGGAGAGTATGGTGTACAAGTTGCACAAGGCATTGTATGGCCTTAAGCAAGCACCTCGTGCTTGGAACAAGAAAATTGACTCATTTTTCATCGATAATGGGTTTAAGAAATGTGAAGTGGAATATGGAGTTTATGTGAGGTGCAAAGATAAAGAAAATGTGGTGATAATTTGCTTGTATGTGGATGATCTCTTGATAAATGAGGAAGTTGTGTTCTTTGAACTACAAGAATTCAAGTCAAAGATGATGCTTGAATTCGAGATGATGATGAACACAGGTAAGCTTGCTTATTTCCTAGGTATGGAGTTTGTGTATACTTCCATGGGAATTATTATGCATCAAGCAAAATATGCAAATTTGAGATTTTAAGAAAATTTAAAATGCAAGATCGCAGCGCTGCTACACTACACCAGTGAAACTCTGACCCGTGCATGATGACTCTGTTGTAGATGATTTTACCGATTCTCACGTGTACAAGCAACTTGTAGGATCCCTTAGATATCTCTCGCAGCGATGAAGCGGGACATTGGCTACTCGGTTGGAGTGTTGAGCGGGTTCATGAATGAACCCGAGAAGGTACATATGTTGGCAAAGAAAGCGTGTTACGAGATATATCAAAGGAACAACTGCGATATGGTGTTTTTCCCCTATTTGAAACGGATGTTAAAAATGAAGGTCCGATTGGTTTTGTTGATGCCGATGGTGTGGAGATAAGTTGGATAGAAGGAGCACTCTTGGTTTTGTGTTTAAGTTCAATGGAGCTTCAATTTCATGGAGCTCAAAGAAAGCAACTTTGTTGTAGCACTCTCTTCATGTGAAGCGAGTATATTCTTTGGCTCATTTGCGGCTTGTGTTTGTGTGGTTAAGGTCAGTAATGCATTTGAGTTCTTCTTGAATATTGACAAGGCAACTAAGCTTAGTATAGACAATAAATCGCCATTAATTTGGCTAAGAATCCCGATCTACATGGCCGGAGCAAACATATAGAAACTCAATTTCATTTCTGCGAGAACAAGTGCGTAAAGGAATTGCGGAAGTGACTTCTTCGCCTACTAATATCACGACAAAGTGACATTCTAACCAATGCATTGAAGGTGGAATGATTTGAAGACACGAGAAGAAAGCTAGGAATTGTTTCTTTGGAGAGTTTGAATTAAGGAGGCTATTGTGGATTAATTCAAACTATAGTTAAATAAATGTCCGCTTCTTCTATTTTCTTGTGCTATCGCCTTTTCATTTTCTTAAGTGCTGAGTTAACACTATTACATTGTATAAATACCATTTGGCAGAGTCAATAAAAATAACTTTTCATCTCTATTCATTTTTCCCAATAATGTGCACGTTTTGAAATATATAAAGTCAAATTTGAAACATTTGAAAAACAATATACGACCATTTTAAAAAAATTTCTAAGGCAAAGGGGGAATTTCAAATTCTTAGAATTTAAGTGGTATTTGAAATTTCCCAAAATTTACTTTAAAAGTAGCTCATGAAATCCTTTCATTTTACAAATTCCCTATATTTTATCCAAACAAAGTATTTTAGGCAATGCATTTCAATTCCCTTCTAAAAACACGCTACCCTCTAAAAGTACTGTATCCAAACTCACTCATCAAATGATTTATGAAAATGTTTTACCTGGTTTTATAGGGAATCATAAAGGAGGAACAAATGGACACTTTCAACATTCCTAATTACACACCATCTCCATCTGAAGTGACATTAGAGGTTATGAAAGAAGGGTCATTCACTATTGATTTCCTAGAGGCAACAACAGTACATTGGAATGCTTATTATGATTGTAATGACATTATTGATTTAGAAGGTAGTAATGGGGTTTACCATGTTACAAAAGGCATCAGGGTCGTGTATGAACCTTTGCTGGTTAATCACTTCGGAGAAGCTATCATTGAAAAGGTTTTTGGACGATTCCAATAAATCTTAGCTGATCAGATGTCTAAGGAGAAAACAAAATTAGTTACTGTGAGCATATCAATGACTAGAAAAGCATGAGCTAGAAGTTGTATGCATAAATGTGCTTCTCGAAAAAAATAGAACGCAAATACATAATTTTTCTTTTTTTTAAATAACAAAGATAAAGGGTACTTTTTTCCTTGCCGATGTTTTTTCCTTAAGAAATTTTTTACACCAGAAGGTTTTAACGAGACCCTAATCTTTTTCTTTTCTCTAAACAAATGTGTGTTTATGTTATTTTCCTAATAATTGATACCCATTATCCTAAACTTTGGTTTATTATGAATGTAGCTTGTATTTAATTTTAGAGAAATGTTAGATGGCAAGAAAAGAAACGTAAGAAAAGTAAGAATAACAAAACAAGACACTTGGTGTGTAGTGTTAGTTGGTGTCTATAATTTAGCTTCAAGTGTGTTTCTTACAAAAACTATTCTTACTAAATAGCAGTGCTTTTAATTTTATATGTGTGCATAACAAAAGTTATTGAGTATTTGATGCTTGTTAAAATTATCTAGCGTAAAATTGAACTTTTTATTAGGCTATTGTTTGACACCTCTCCAAAACAAGAGTAGGGAACATTTTAATCATTTCTTTATTTATCGCTCCTGCTCCTTCTCAATCCCTTGGTGTGAGGATCTTGTGATGTGCCCAATGTCCTTGATGGACTTCCTTCTCTCTCAATGTGTCGTCTATTACATTTCCCCCCATTTAAAAATAACCCAGTCCTCACGGTTGAAGATTGGATAGGTGGCTTGAATAACCACAAGCGCCTAAACAAATCCAACTTCATTGGTGAGCAATAGTAATGGAAAGTATTGAACGCCATGACTCCATGAGCGCCATAGGTGTTTCATAATACTTGGGGCTGGTAGATGGTACTCGTGTGATTTGATTCCATTGTTGCCAAAAATACGAGTATTTCATGGCCTCATGGGTCTTTGGCTCAGATACTGACATAACAGTGTGAACATGCACATTGAAAGTTTCATGGGTTTAAGTGATGCAAATCATTGCGGCAAAATGTGAGCACTTGAAAACCCATTATTCTCATAGATTTCACATTGTGACAAAGTTCCTTTGTGTTCGATACCTGGACCACGGAAGCTGTCTGAATCCAGGGTGCGTGTTGAAGTGCTTCAGGATAAAGTAAGTGATGCTCTTCGCGAGGAATATTAGATCCGATCGATTGAAGGTGAAGCTCGGTCAGTCGGAGGTAGCTTGGTGCTCCACGTCGGGTGGGGGGTACCTGCAAGACACTCTGACGCTCAAGTCAGTATGAGATCGAGTTAAAAGAAAGAGAAAAAGGAAAAGGAATGGAGAAGGAGTAAAACATGAAGTACGTGTGAGATGCTAGACGTGAGACGTACTGTAGCTGGGAGGGCGCACCTCTATTCATAGAGAAAGGGAGCGTACCTAGAGCGTCGGATACGGGCGCTGGATCCTGACCGTTGAAGGCGGGTGTTCGTTGTGGAGCGCATGCTTGGGCTGCTTTCCAAAGCTGGACTGGGCCAAGCTCTGTATCTCGAGGGGTTTTGGCTCATGCCGGAATAGGGCCCCCCAAGTCGAGGTCGGACGTTGAGGTCGGACTCGACTTGAGTCTGTTGCTTTCGAAGGGAATGTCATGATGGCAGTGCCACGTGTTAAATTGTGAATGGGGCGACAGTGATGTGACGTTTGGGCGTCTCGAGTTGACGCTTTGTAGGCTCGATGTTGTTTTCTCGCGTAGAATTTATGAGGTCGGACTCGACAGTGATGTTGTTTTCTTAATAATTGTGATTCCCATTATCCTAAACTTTGGTTTATTATGAATGTAGTTTCTAGTTTGTGTTTAATTTTATATGTGTGAATAACAAAAGTTATTTAGTATTTGACACCTCTCCAAAACAAGAGTAGGGAACATTTTTATCATTGCTTTATTTATCGCTCTTGCTCCTTCTCAATTCTTTTGTGTGAGGATCTTGTATTGTGCCCAGTGTCCTTGATGGACTTCCTTCTCTCTCAATTCTGTTTCATCTGTATTTTTTGCTACTAGTAGTTAATGTGTCGTCTATTACATTTCCCCCCATTTAAAAAGAACCCAGTCCTCACGGTTGAAGATTGGATAGGTGGCTTGAATAACCACAAGCGCCTGAAAAGTCCAACTTCATTGGTGAGCAATGGTAATGGAAAAAGTATCCATGAGTACCCTTGCATTACTTGAGGACTCAAATATGAAAGATAACATTGATTTGGGCACTGGGAGATAAGAGCTGCTTTTATGCCAATTCATCAAAGTGTTGTTTATTATATGGATGTATGTATTTTCATAAACTATTGATCCTTCAACAAATTGGCTTTCAAGAGCTGTAAGACAGCATCCCACTCAATGAGAACTAGGTTCATACTTGACAAGTTATCATGAGACAACATCTTTGAGGTGGTGATGAAATTTGGATAAGGAAGTAATTGACAAAAAATAATATGAGAACTTGGAGGGCACACCCCATGTGGGGTGAATTTGTTAGCAAGTAGTGCTTAAGGGTCTGTTTGGGAGTTGGAGTAGGATGGGAGGGGAAGGCTTAGGAGGGGAGGGGAAGGAAGGGGAGGGGAGGAGGAGGGGAGGGATCCCTCCCCTTGTTTGGATATTACCTAGCAAACGAAGCGAAGATAGTGTTGTAGCTCCATTTTGGCGCCAACTTTCAAGGGCATTTTCGTCACACTCTCTCTCTCTCTTGGCAATCTCTCTTCCTTCCCTCATCACCTTTCTCTCTGAAAATTCAAAAACCATTACAGAACAACCCTAAAACTCATTCTCTTCCAACCATGGCTCCTTGTCTTTCCTTCTCCTCTCTTCATCCAATTGTTCAATCCAGAATGTGGCACCATTATACACTATTTCTTCCTATTTTCTTCTTCAAATTCAAAACCTAAAGCTTCTTATTTTGAAACCCATCTTCTTCCTCTCTTCATCTTCTTCTTTTCTTCTTCATTTTTGGAATCTAGGGTTTCAAATTTCGAAACCCATCTCATTCATTTCTTCTTCTTGCTGTCTTCTTCATTTAGGAAACCCAAATTGAAATTTTCAAAACCCATGTGTAGCAAATTTTTCCTCTTCCTGTGACCTTCTTCATCTATTTATTTTGATTTTGAATTTGATTTTTGCTTCAAATTTTGTAGAGAATAGCGAGATGAGGGCAAAGAAAGGGAACCAATAGTGGTATAGACTGGTATTTGCGCCGGAGATGTTCACTACCGTATACAGTATTTCTCCCTTTCTCTCTCTCTCTCTAATGCCTCTATGTAAGCCGCCTTCTTTTCTCTCATTCCAACTTTATTAGAAAACCATATTCCATGGGATGTGAGAGACATGTGGTGAGGAGAGAGAGGGTGTGGTGGAGAGAGAAAGGGCAAGATTGAAGTGTTGTACATAACAACGACGGCGCGGGTGGTGGACGCGGCTGTAGCGACCGAAAAATCCGGGCGAGGATTTTTCGAAGGTTCATAATTAAGCCGCCACCAAAGTTTAGTTTAAGGGCAAACATTGGAAAATCCCTTTTTAATGGATACGGGTCGTCGAGACCGGATTTGGGTTCGAGGAGCGATTATTATGCGGGAAAGTATTAGCACCCCACGACATCCTTCCTAATGAAGGTTACCTTCTAATTAGTTGTATTTAACGATTATTTTACCCTTTAAAAGAAAAAAAGACTTAATAAAATTTTTAGTTTTTTGCGCTTGACAAGGGTGGACTGTTGCTCCTACGTACCTCCGGATGCAATGGAGAAATCAAAGCTACGTAGTTCTTCCTGAAAAAGTTTGTTGGTTGGTGCTTTTTAATGTAGGGGTTTTAGGACTCTGAACTGCATACTCATTCGTCTTAGAACATCGACTAACCTGATTATTGTACAACTGACTTAATCCCCTACTTTTTGAAAATGATTTTGAGTTTTGAGAAAAATTGGTTTGGTGTGAGGTTGTTTGATTTTAGAATACGTATTCTGGGACTCTTGATCTGTACAGCTCATTCGTCTTAGAACGCTGACTAACCCAGTTGTACAACCGACTTAGTCCCCTAATGGTATTTTTTGAAGAAAATAATTTTTTTTTTAATGAAAAGAAAGAATTAAGATTGTGTGAAAATGAGTTGGACTCATTGGTTTGAAAGAAAATATATGAGGATGAGTTGGACTCATTGGTTTGAAAAATTGTGTGAACCAAAAAAACTAAATAGGGAGAGAGACATGAAAAGGTATAGTGCAAATAGTAGTTAGAAATTTTTGATTACATTACATATTTAAAATAAAATAATAAAAATAGAGAAGGACATAATATAAATACAGAGAGCAAAATGTGATAAGATACAAATTAGATAAAACAACAATAACAATAAACAAAATAAATAACAACAACAATAAGCTAGAATCACTAAATAAAAATAATAACAATAAACCACATAAATAACAACAACAATAATAACAATAAACTAAATATAAAAGCATGGGATATAATAATGTACACGAAAGAAATAACCACAAAAATAAAATAAAATAATAATATACAACACACACATATAATAGATTAACAATAATAATAATAATAATAATAATAATAGATAATCATAAATAATAACAGTAATAAAAATAAGGAAATGATAATGAAACAAGTAGGTAAAAACTAGTAAAAAGATGTAATAGTAAAATGGGATTGTATGATTAAAAGCAGGAGGGTGTAAAATGGCGAGAACCCAGATTGGTGTTTCGCCCATATTCATAAATCAAAGCTAATGGGATGAAATTTGTTAATAAAAAAACAAGGGGTGTAATAATTAGTTTAAGTGATGCAAATCATTGCGGCAAAATGTGAGCACTTGAAAACCCATTATTCTCATAGATTTCACATTGTGACAAAGTTCCTTTGTGTTCGATACCTGGACCACGGAAGCTGTCTGGATCCGGGGTACGTGTTGAAGTGTGTTGCACCTGAAAAATCCGGGAGGATCTCTCGTGCAATTCAATGATGTCGCCACCAATATTTAATTATACGGGAAAACATTGAAAAATCCCTTTAACCTAAAAATGGTCTTGAAAACCTGATTTTGAGTTCGGGAGTCGATTATGCGTGGGGAGGGTATTAGCACCCTACAACATCCTTTCGAAAAAGGTTACCTATGATTAGTTGTGCAAAACAAAATTTAACTTTGTAAATATTTATTTCCCTTTTTATAATACTAAAATGAGTAGAAAGAGACTTCATAAAAAATTGATTGTTTTTGTATTTTCATTGAAAAAGCTAACAAGGAACATTTTAGATAAGACCTAAAAAAAGGTTTTTTATTATTGCACTTGACAGATGTGGGCCCCCATCTGCTCCTACGTATCTCGGGGTAAAAGAATCAAAGACTACGTAGTTCTTGGGTAGAAAATATTTGTGTGTTGGTGTTTTTTATTGGCTAAAAGGTACTTTTAGTCCCTGCAAATGTCAAGAAAATTCAGTTTAGTCCCTGCAATTCCAAAATTTTTAAAATAGTCCCTGCAATTAGTAAATGTTACTACTTTAGTCCCTACTGTTACTTTACTCTTAACAAAGGAGGGACTAAACTGGATTTTCTTGACATTTGCAGTGACTAAAAGTACCTTTTAAATGGAATTGCAGGGACTAAAGTAGTAACAGCAGGGACTAAATTGGATACGTTTACTAATTGCAGGGACTATTTTAAAATTTTTGGAATTGCAGGGATTAAACTAGATTTTCTTGACATTTGCAGGGACTAAAAGTACCTTTTAGCCTTTTTTATTTGACATATTTTTGAAAAATGGATAGACATTTGCAATGACCAAACAAGTAAACTCAGAGTGGTCACCACTAATAAACCATTAAAAAATTAAAGTCATTACTAATGGTCAAACAAGTTAAACTCGGAGTAACTGTTAATAACAAACCATTTTTATGTGGGTTTGATTGTTTGAGAAATATTGGTTTGGAAACATTATGGTGTAATAAAAAAGGATTGTATAATCAATAATAAAGTAAAATAAATAAACAATAATAAAGTAAAATAAAACAAACTGAATATAGATAGATATGATATAAACTAAAAGGGGGTGACAAGTTGGTCCCAAAATTTGCTCTGCTAGGATTTGGTATTTTTAAGTTGGTGAGATATTTGTGTTGTTGTCTGTTGGGTATTGTCTTCAATACACATTGCTTCTATTGTGTGTTATGTGATAATTTAGTTTGATGACTAATCGGTTAATGTCTTTATTCTCTTTTAAAAGATAATAACTGTTGGTTCTAATGTATCAAGATATTTTGTTTCATCAATATCTTTGTTTACAGCCTGTTATTCCCTGTTTGTGTACTATGTTTAATACAAATCCCTCTCTTTTGTATCATCTATGTGCTTGATTTTCTCTGGTTTTTTGTGAGTCTCTGTTTATCTGTATCTCCTCTTGTTATTCTATTTGTTTTCTTCTCTTCTGCTGCTTCTTCAGTCTTGTTCTTTCTGTTTCCGAGCTCTGTTTTTCTGCTTCTTTGAGTTTGTTTTTCTGCTTTCTCTTTTCTTGTTATTCCATGGCAAGTTCTTCTCAGATGCTCATTCCTGAGGATGAGCGTGAGCCTATTGTTGTTCCTCTTGTACCTGCAACAAAATCAAATGTTTAGTATGGTTTAAGGGCTTTAGTTGGAAAGTTATTTCTAATAAGGTTCTCAACAAGAAAGCTATTAGAGGTATTATGTTTAATACTTGGGAGAA
The DNA here is from genome assembly GCA_020916435.1 of Oxytropis ochrocephala. NCBI lineage: Eukaryota > Viridiplantae > Streptophyta > Magnoliopsida > Fabales > Fabaceae > Oxytropis > Oxytropis ochrocephala. The sequence continues at coordinate 73,380,270 of CM037090.1, forward strand.
CTATAAAGGCTTGTTTATTACTGATATGGGTGATAACAAGTTTTTATTCACTTTTCCTGCTGTGTGTGATACTGAATCAGTGTTGGAAAAAGCTCATTGGTTTGTTATGAACCAAGTTTTGAGCCTTCAAAGATGGGGAGAAGGGATTCCTTTTGCTGATATAAACTTTGATGAAGTTTCTTTCTGGATTCAAGTTCATGGTCTAGCCAGTGATGAGCTTAATCCAGCTAATGCTGCTACTTTACTTAATAAAATGGGGAAGGTCATTCATGTGGAGGACCCTCTTATGTTAGGTTCTGGCTTTAACCACTTCCTTAGAGCTAGGGTTATGGTGAATGTTATGAAACCTTTGTGGGCAGGTTGTTGGTTACAGAGAATAACAACAAATAAGGTTTGGATTCATTTTAAGTATGAAAGACTACAAGGATTGTGTTTTAAGTGTGGTGACTAGAACCATTGTAACACTCCTAGAGTGATGGCTGCTTTTGATAAAGACTTACCAAAATATGGTTCTTTTCTTATTGTGTCAAACCCTAGACAGTATCATAGACCTTCTTTTGCTAATGTTTCTCAACATAGAGCCTCTTCTAGTAGAGCTCAACCTTTTGATTCACAGTTTGAGGGTGGTTCTAATCCTAGAAACAAGGCTGATTTGGTTGTTGCTGGGGAAATTGGGGTTGAGGTATGGTTGATGCTACTCATGATGTCCTTCCTGATGTGCCTGTTATGGAGTCTCCTCTTGTGGCTTCTTCTCTTATTTGTGAGGGGTTCAATAGTGGTGGAGTTGGCTCTTCTATTCCTGTCTTGAGAATGAATCATGCTGGTACTGCTGAGAAGGTTACTTTCTCAGCAGGGGTTAGAGAGATAAGGAAATTTGTTGCTAAGGGCTTCAAGCTTCCTAAGATGAATTCAATGCCTCCTTACTTTGTTGAATACCCTCCTGAGGAGGATGATGAGTCTTGTGTTACTAAGGCTTGTGTTCCTAGCTGTGTGGAGGAGGCTTTGAGTTATAAATTAGCTGTTGGTCTCAACCTTAAAAGAGAAAGGAGTCAATCCCCTTTATGTATTACAAATGATGAGCACTTGACTTCTAATGTTTCTGGTTTCAAAAGAGCAAGGATAATTGTTGTTATTGATGGTATTATTGTGGCCGATTCTCATTTGAAGTGATCGAGGAGGCGGGTCTATTCATGCCCCCAATGCCTCAATGACTTGTATTAGTTGGAATTGTCGAGGTTTGGCGGTTGCCTCGACTAATTGAGAGCTTAGGGCTCTTTTGGTAACTTATAAGCCGTCTATAGTATTCCTAATGGAGACTAGAGCTACAAAGGATAGAGTGGAAAGGTTAAGAAGGAGGTTAAGGTTTCATAAGTATTTTTGTGTGGAGGCAGTGGGTCAGTCAGGGGTTCTTGCTCTGTTTTGGAATGATTTTTATCAGGTCCAAATTCTGGAAAGTAGCAACAATTTCATTCATTCTGTTGTTTATCAACAGAGAACACAGAAATTGTTTGAAATGTCTTTTATTTATGGTAATCCTACTTTTGCTAATAGAAAACACCTTTGGGCTAAGGTGGGCGCTCTTCCTACTTCAAAAGACATGCCTTGGGTTTGTGTAGGTGATTTTAATGATATGAGTGATCACAATGAAAAGATAGGGGCTCATCCTATTTTGGATGAGAGAGCTCTTTTTGTTCAAAAAGTTTATCTCTCGATAATGCTCTCATGGACTTGGAGTTGAAGGGTGTAAATTTACTTGGGTGAGTAATCCTAGAAATGGTTTGGTTACTAAGGAAAATATTGATAGGGTTTTGGCGAATTGGGAATGGAGGAAAATGTTTCCTCATGCTTCATTGTTGCTCTTGAGATCATTCTCCTATTATTCTTTCTCCTATTCCTGTTGCCTTTAGTGGGAGAAGGTTTAAATTTGAGGCTATGTGGCAAGATCATATTGATTTTAAAGAGTTTCTTAGTAGTATTTGGAACTCCGAGGCTTCTTTTGTTGAAGGTTGGCAAGGTTTCCTTGCTAGAGTTTTGGAAAGTGTTCTGTTGACTTGATTGCTTGGCACAAGAGAACTTTTAGCAATGCTAAAAGGGAAATTGATTATCTAAAGATCAAGTTGGAGTCAATTTTGAACAAAGATCAGTGTTTGGTGCAGTGGGATGTGGTCAATGATTTGAGGAAGAGGATTGGTGATTTGTGGAAACAAGAAGAGCAATTTTGGGGCCAGAAATCTAGGGTTAAGTGGTTAAAATTTGGTGATAGAAATTCAAAGTTCTTTCATGCAAGTACTATTCAGAGAAGAGACATTAATAGGCTTACTAGGATCAAAGATGATAATGAAGTGTGGCATGAAGGCCAAAATGATATTATGAATGCAGTCTATGCTCATTTTGAGAGGATTTATGGTTCTGAGGTTTCTACTGGTATGGAGGAGTGTCTTGTAGTGATTCCTAAGCTGGTGTCTACTGATTGTAATGTCAAATTGTTGGAGATTAAAGCTGCTGTTTTCACTATGGGTTCTCTTAAAGCTCTTGGCCCTGATGGTTTGAATGGGATGTTCTATCAAGAAAATTGGTTGCTGGTTAAAGATCAAGTGTGTAGTGCTGTTCAAGAGTTTTTTGATAAAGGTGTCATGTTGAGTGAGGTTAATGAAACTGTGGTTGCTCTTACTCCTAAAATTCCTCATCCTGAATCTATTTCCAATCTGAGGCCAATTAGTTGCTGTAATTTTGTCTATAAAGTGGTCTCTAGAATCATTGTCTTAAGACTTAAGCCTTTTATGGGGAAGATTATTTCTCCTCAACAAAGTGCTTTTGTTGGTGGTAGATTAATACAAGATAATATTGTGGTTGCCCATGAAGCTTTTCATAGACTTAAGAAGGTTAAAGGGGGTCTGTCAAAGGCTGTTGTGCTTAAGCTTTTATGAATAAGGCATATGATAGAGTGGAATGGGTGTTTCTAGAGAAATCCTTGCTGGCTTTTGGGTTTCATTGTGATTGGGTGAAGAAGATTATGTTGTTGGTGTCTACTGTGTCTTATAATTATCAAGTGAATGGGTTTCTTAGCCCTTCTCTTATTCCTTATAGAGGGCTTAGACAAGGTGATCCTCTTTCTCCCTATCTCTTTATCATTATCTTTGATGTTTTATCAAGAATGCTTGATAGTGCTAGAGCTTCTAATTCGATTTCTGGGATTGAACTTGCTGTTGGGTTGCCTTTAACCCACTTGTTTTTTGCAGATGATGCAATCCTATTTGCTAATGCCTCTCAATGTGAGTCGTTTGCTATTATGAAGATCCTAAATGACTTTTCTAAAGCTTCAGGCCAAATAATTAATATTCTAAAATCTGGTTTAGTCTTTAGTAAAGATGTCTCTGTTTTGTTAAAGAATAGTTTGGCTTCTATCCTTAATATTCCTATCTGGGATAATGCTGGTGCCTTTCTTGGTCTACCTGCTGATTGGGGGAGGTCAAAAATCAAAGCCCTTAAGTGGATTAAGGAGAGGTTTTGGAATAAGATGGATGGTTGGAAGGAGAAGCTCTTGAACCAAGCAGGAAAAGAGGTGTTAATTAAAGCTGTGATTCAGGCTATTCCATCCTATGTCATGTCTATTGTTGCTTTTCCTAAGACTTTTTGTAGGGAATTGTGTTCTATCGTGGCTAGGTTCTGGTGGAAAGCAGAGGGTAAGGAAAGAGGTATTCATCGGAAAGCTTGGAAGTTGCTAACTTCTAATAAAGATAGTGGAGGTATGGGGTTTAAGGACCTAGAGGAAATGAATCTGTCTTTTCTGGCTAAGCAGGCTTGGAGAATTTTTGTTGATCCTGAGAGTCTTTGGGCTAGTATCTTGATCAAGTTGTATTGTAGAAAGGATAGTTTCTGGGATATTAAAGCAAAGTCAGGTGATTCTTGGATTTGGACTAGAATCTTAAAGGGTAGGGATTTGCTGAGATCTAATGGTAGTTGGGTTGTGGGGGATGGTGAGAGTATTGATATCAGGAAGGATAGATGGTTGGCCAATGGTGAAATTGCTAAAGTGAATGAGTTGGAAGCAGTTGTGAAGGTTTCTGAGTGTTTGAATGATACTAAAACTGGTTGGAATCTTAATAAGCTTGGTCTAATTTTTCATCATGATTCTGCTATGGCTGTGGTTAATACTCCTATCAGTTCGCTTCAGGGCAAAGATTCTTTTTGGTGGCCTCATACATCTAATGGATGTTTTTCTGTCAAGACTGGTTATCAAGTGGTGCATCTTAAAGCTAATTCTATATCTGCTAAGCCTTCTTCTTCTTTGGTCATTCCTGATGTTTTGTGGAAAATTATTTGGGGTGCTGCAGTGCCTCAAAAAATTAAGTTATTCATTTGGAAATTTGTTCATAATGCCCTCCCTACCAAAGACAACCTTTTTCATAGAAGAGTCCCTATCAGTCCTATTTGTCCTATTTGTTCTAAGGAGAGTGAATCTTTGGAACATCGTTTTTTGCTTTGCCCTTGGGTCTCTCTTGTTTGGTTTGGTGTTAATTGCCCTATTATTCCTACAAGTCTCAGTGTCTATTCTTGTACTTCGTGGCTAGTTGATCTGTTGTGTTCTACTGATGTTAGGACTAAGTTGAATGAGAATCAGGTCTCTTGGTTATTGGTTACTCTTTGGTGTATTTGGAAAACTAGAAATGCTTATGTATTCCAAAATGTGTTACCCTCTCCCATGGGAACAATAAATATGATTAACTGTAATATCTCAGAACTATTACATTCTGAGAATTCTAAGCAAACTAGTTTGACTACTCCTAATGTTATTCCTAGAGTTACAATTAGGTGGAGACCCCCAATTTTGGGGTGTCTCAAAATAAATTCTGATGCTAGTTTTTTACCTCATAACAACAGAGTGTTTGGTGGTTTTTTTAGTGAGAAATCATGAAGGTTGTGTGGTTGCAGGAAGTACTTACAGTGGAATGGCATCTTGTCCTTTGATTGCTGAAGCTTTAGTTCTGAGAGAGGCTATCTTCTTTGCGGACAATCTCAATCTTTCCAATGTGCTGTTTGAATCTGACAATCAATTGTTAGTATATGCTTGTAGAGGTGAAATTGAAGCTAGAAGTATCAAGAACATTGTAGATGATATTTTGAAACTGAGGAATCGTTTTCAAAGGTTTGGAATCACTTGGATTGCTAGAGAAGGAAATCAAAGTGCTCACCTTGTGGCTGATGTGCATCGTTTGAGCTGTTTGCCTTCGAATTGGATCTTCCACCCTCCGTCGAACCTTCGCTCTGCAATTGCTCGGGATAGATCGCTTGTTGTTCTGTCTTGAGTGTGATTTGGAGTAGTTTTCTGCTTGTGAGATCTTCATCTTCTTTGGTTGATGATTAGGTTGATTATTGCAGCAAATTTTCTTTGTAATGGTTTCTGGGGTTTGGTTTTTCAATTTAGGGTTTGTTTTTCCCTTTCTTTCAGTTAAAGACATGATAGAATAATGGCTTATATATGTTACCCCCTGCAAATATACCAATTATCCATTTACCCCCCTGTAAAAATAAAACCCTTAAAAAAGACCTTGCAAATATAAATTATTTCTAGTTACCCCCCTGCTGTTAGATTTTACACAAATAAGCATCGTTTCAAATCAAACATGGTGTCCAAAAAACACTCATGGTTTTTTTAATAAAAAAAATGCATGATGGAACACATGATTATACGGTAGACATGCATGATGAAAATGCAGATGCATGGGATGCATGAAGCAATACTTGATCCTAATGCGATTGTTCTATTTTTTAAGAGACAATGCAACATGTATGCAAACTCTCATTTTTGTTTAGTTGATGATGAATGATGAAAGAATATTGTTATTTTTTTTATAGAAATGATGCATGAGAATGATAAGAGCATAATGATGCATGAATGCTATATGATGTTTCGGTAAAGTGATGTAACTTCATAATAATTTTTTATTGTAAGATAAATGACAAAATTAAATAAAACAAATAAGATACTCCCTTGTGCTCTAAATTGGCTATACCTAAATCTTAATGATTTAGAGGTCACCATTGTGAATAATATTTTGGGTGGCTCTAATCATTTCCTCAAAAGGCCTCCAGATACCCTAAGGTTTAAGCATAACAATAATATATACAACAAAGAGAATAAATAACTATTAAAAATGAGAGGGAAATAAATATGACAAAGTTAAAGTTCAGCACAACCGACCATGTTAGGCTTGACTCTCTGAAATATCCCCAGTGAAAAATCTGGGAGGATCTCTCGTGCAATTCAATGATGTCGCCACCAATATTTAATTATACGGGAAAACATTGAAAAATCTCTTTAAAATGAAAATGGTCTTGAAAACCTGATTTTGAGTTCGGGAGTCGATTATGCGTGGGGAAGGTATTAGCACCCCACAACATCCTTTCGAAAAAGGTTACCTATGATTAGTTGTGCAAAACAAAATTTAACTTTGTAAATATTTATTTCCCATTTTATAATACTAAAATGAGTAGAAAGAGACTTCATAAAAATTTGATTGTTTTTGTATTTTCATTGAAAAAACTAACAAGGAACATTTTAGATAAGACATAAAAAAAAGGTTTTTTATTATTGCACTTGACAGATGTGGGCCCCCATCTGCTCCTACGTATCTCGGGGTAGAGAATCAAAGGCTACGTAGTTCTTGGGTAGAAAATATTTGTGTATTGGTGTTTTTTATTTGAAATATTTTTGAAAAATAGATAGACGTTTGCAATGACCAAACAAGTAAACTCAGAGTGGTCACCACTAATAAACCATTCAAAAATTAAAGTCATTATTAATGGTCAAACAAGTTAAACTCAGAGTAACCGTTAATAACAAACCATTTTTATGTGGGTTAGATTGTTTGAGAAATATTGGTTTGGAAACATTATGGTGTAATAAAAAAGGATTGTATAATCGATAGGGGGTGTAAAAATAAGTCTAGCACAGTTTTTTGGGCTGAAGTTGCGAAATGGGATTAAGTGCCAAGGAGAGGTGCTTGTGTTAATAACAGGGGTGTGATTGAACTTAAAAATAAATAAATAATAATAAATTAAAATAAAACAAACTGAATATAGATAGATATGATATAAACTAAAAGGGGGTGAGAAATCCCTAATTTTTCTCAACCCATTCTAGCGGCACCAACAACAAAGAGAGAGAGTAACGTGAGAGTGAGAGAGAAAGAAGGAAAACGATGAAAGAAGAACAAGGAAAGGAGATGCAAACCAGAGGAGAGGGAGAGAGAGGAGGAGGGCAACAGCCATGGTGGCTTCGTCGGAGCTCCGGCGATGACGACAGGAGCTCACCGATGGTGGTTTATGGTGGTGGTGAGTCCCATCTCCTCCTTTCACGTTTTCTCTCTTTTTGATTCCTTTTTCAGATTTTCTATTTTTTGAATGGGTATCGTTGTTGTTGGTGGTTGGAGAGATGAGTGGGGAGTTAGAAACAAATGTGGTGTTCTTCCTCCCATTCCATTCTCTCTGTTTCTTTCTCTCTCTATGTTATTGTTTTTCATTGTCTTCTCCCCTTAAGATTTTCGTTTCTCCTCTTTAATAGGGGATTACTGTTTTTGTGTTTTGTTATCGCCAACTAGCAACTCTTGAAAAGTCTCTCTCAAATTTCCTAATTCTTCATGTTGCGGTCTCTGTTGTTGTTCGCTATGGCTCTTGATTTCTTCTTATTTACTTGTTTTATATTTATGAGCTATTCCATCAAGGAGCAGTGTGTGCAGTGTTGTAGTCAAGAGCTGAAAATGGGATAAGCAATGGACAAGAAGAAAGCACTTTTGGTTTAATTCTCTAAATCTTGCATCTGTTACGACAACAACAACATGGCAGCAACACATGCCTTATTTCTTTAATTAATTTTGTACATTTTGCTTTTAATCTTTTTGTCTATATATGTAACAAAAATTGACTACGTATTTGTACTAAAAAAACTGTTTATAATAATAAAAAGGATTTTTTTATCTGATTTTTGTGTAAAAAAATGATATAATAAATTAATATATATATATATATATGGATAATAATAATAAGTATCGAGACAAATACGCGTATGCGACAGAGACACGAGTGAGCCACAGATACAACGAGTATCACAACGCGCCCACTACTAGAAATAATACACACAATGAACGAGAAAAAATAGAGTGAGATACATATTTTTGAACTCTTTTGAAAACAAGAAATATACCCGTTAAAATTGGGCATTCACTAAAATACAATTTTTTTTAATTTTTTTATAAATTTTAAATTAGTCGGACAAAATTGGGGTATAACAAAGTGCTTCAGGATAAAGGAAGTGATGCTCTTCGCGAGGAATAGTAGATCCGATCGATTGAAGGTGAAGCTCGGTCAGTCCGAGGTAGCTTGGTGCTCCACGTCGGGTGGGGAGTACCTGCAAGACACTCTGACGCTCAAGTCAGTATGAGATCGAGTTAAAAGAGAGAGAAAAAGGAAAAGAAAAGGAGAAGGAGTAAAGCATGAAGTACGTGTGAGATGCTAGACGTGAGACGTACTGTAGCTGGGAGAGCGCACCTCTATTTATAGAGGAAGGGAGCGTACCTAGAGCGTCAGATACAGGCGCTGGATCCTGACCGTTGAAGGCGGGTGTTTGTTGTGGAGCGCATGCTTGGGCTGCTTTCCAAAGATGGACTGGGCCAGGCCCTGTTTCTCGAGGGGTTTTGGCTCAGGCCGGAATAGTGGCCCCCCAAGTCGAGGTCGGACATTGAGGTCGGACTCGACTTGAGTCTGTTGCTTTCAAAGGGAATGTCATGATGGCAGTGCCACGTGTTAAATTGTGAATGGGGCGACAGTGATGTGACGTTTGGGTGTCTCGAGTTGACGCTTCGTAGGCTCGATGTTGTTTTCTCGCGTAGAATTTATGAGGCGCTTTGAAGGCAGGCGTCACTTCAACTTTCTTCCCGTTGGGGAAATATATAATGCGAGATGAAGGGCTCATTTCTTACTTCGCTGTATTTTCAAAAAGTTGCGCACTCAGAGTTTCCGAGAGATAAATCGCTTCCAACCACCGTTCGAGATTAACTCTACCGCGCGAGTTCATAGTTCATCGGTCTGAGTTCATCATTCAAAGTGAGGCTAGAGTATTCTCTATAAAAAGGTTAGTTCGCAGTAATTTAAACTTAAGCATTTTTACTTTACCTTTGATATGCTTCTGGGGCTGACGTTGTCCTTGGACGGCTTCCGCCCCTTGATCCTCATGGGGAGTAGGTAGTCCTGTCTTGGAGTATCCGAGGCTGACACTTGATGAATTAGATAAGTGATAGAAGCGCCCTCCCCTTGCAGATGGTCCGGACTAAGAGCGAGGAAACATAGTGTTTTGTTCCACCGTGCAAACCGATCTTGAAGAGGCAAATGTCAGAAAGCGCTGAAGGAGGTGATGTCGAGGTAAACTCTCGGCCTCATCTTAGAATGATCAACGTGGAGGAGCATGCAGAACCAATGGAAGATGTATATGACTGGGTGTCTACCAAAATCTGCAGAATTCACCCGATGCTGAAGTCGGACGAACCTGTCTCGTACTATCAAAAGTATCTAGTCCTTCTGCAGAGTAGAGTTGGAGGTTGGTGTCTGTTCTCGGGGTTCCAGTGTCTAGCAGCCACAAGAATCTTGGAACCGGGGTCGGACAAAATAAGGCAAGGCCATATCGGGTTCCGTGGTAAGACATAACGTTCCTATTTTCTGCCGGCCAATGATTCAAACAAAAACTTCAAACCGATCTTCTTTTTTGTACAAGCCATGAACGGCGAGGCGAAACAGTCTATTGGCGAGTTCAAGGATGGGTTGTTGGTAAAAGAACATTTCCCGCTCTTCAGGAGTCGTGCTCATGTTGTTCGAGGTGGGAGAGTGACTGAAAACCAATATACACAATGAAATCCAACAAACTAACCGTGGACGACGTGGAATCCTTCAGGTTGATCAACCAGTGGAGAAAGAAGTTAGCCGATAGGGGCCTGAAACTCCACTGCGGTTCCATGTTTGAAGAGCTGGCCAAGTCCGAGGCCAAGCTGAAAGAATACTTCGATAGCTGTAATTCTTTTATATTCTTAACGAATTTGCTTTGATGTTGATTTCTTGTAGTAACAATGCCGAGTCTGACTTTGATTGGTTTTTGCAGGTAACATGGACAAACTTGACGATCTCCTTGCTGGTACCACCGTCGACACTACTGTTCAAGTGCCAAAAGTCGGCGAGAAAAAGGTTGTTGCGACCAGCTCCAGGAAGGACAGAGGATCAGGCTCTGGCGTCGGTTCCAAGATTGATGTTGCAGTCCAATCCCAAAACTCTAAGGGAAACAACTCTGGAAGAGGCCCGAGGTCCACTTTTGAGAAGAACCCGAAGTCCAAGGAGAAATAGAAACCAATATCCAAGCCAAAGCGAAACCGTGACATGGCTAAGGATGCTGGTGAGGATGGCAGCGGCAGTGCCCACACTCTCCCCAAAAAATCAAAAATACAAACAATGCTGGAAAAGAACAAAGAAGAGAAAATTCCAGATATTACCTTGACCAATTTCGACGTGTTGGTGAAGGTTGCAAAGTTCGGTGCGTCGACCTTTAAGAAGCTCGTGACCACCATTGAAGAGAACACAAGTCAAAAGCTCTGAGGTAAGCTCATTAAAGAAGCTCTGTTTTTGGGTTTTGCTTTTCCCACTCCCCCTCATACTCAAAACACACCACATAAGGGTGTGAAAAGACCAAAAGGCCATTAATCGTCGTTTTTTTTTTAAAAATTCACCTGTTCGAACACGGGCATCCGAACACGTTCGAACAATCCCATTCGAGTGTGTTAAATATTGGCACACACACCCTCTTGTGTGTAATTTAACATGTTTGAATGGCACCAATCGAACAGGTTCTCATAGATGTATTCGAACACCCTATTTTATTTCGTTCGTATGCTGTTAACCGAGGCAACAATACTGGACCCTCACACCACATTCACCAATATTATTTTGTTCGTATGCATTAAACACGTCCTCCACAAGCGTTCCACGCGAGGTTATTTTTGGAATAAAATTTGTTAAGGGGTATGTTTGAGTAGGAGGGGGAGTGGGGAAAGTAAAACCCCTGTTTTTTGGCCTTCTGGATCTCTTGTTACTTGGGCTCTTCTTTCTTTCTTCAGAGTTGTATTCTTCGAAAGGCTCGTGCTTCTTCCAGCCCCCTACTCACTAGACACCCCTTTATGGGGTGAGAAGACCAAAAACACTTTATTGAAAATTGGAGTTTTTTTTTTTAAATATTAGAAATGCGGTTCGGCGTATGACGCTTGATCAAACTCGATCAAATCGGCTGCGCCGTAACACGCTAATTTGACTCAGACATCCCAAAACTAGGTTTTGACTAGGTTCGATCATGCGTCGCGCGAACACAGTCGATCAAGCGCACCGAATTTGATCCACCGTCAATTCAAGCGGTTATAATTCAAACTTTTGGAAATTGTGTCCAACGATTATAATTTTGGCCAGTTCGATCGTTTTAAACCAACGGCTCACGTTTGATCACACCTATTATAAATAGGCTCTCGCCACCGATTTTTCACAGTTCTCATTTTCTTCGAATTTTCACTCTTCCCCGATTCTCACTCTCACTCTTCGCTGATTTTCACACAACCCATTTGCTAAATTGGAAGATCTAATGGAATGGCAGTTGTGCCCAACCCAGAGATCCTCAGACAAATTTCTTACTACACTGCATCACCCTGGAACGGTCGAGAACATGGCCGATGGTGTTTGTTTTAAGTCTCGCTACAACTGCTTCTGTAGGTTGGAGAAAAACATCACATTCAGCCAGTTGAAGGAAAAGGTGGAGAGGAAGATTCGTAAAGAGGCAGAGTGGCGCAAAGACATCTCTCGTATACGTTACCGCAAGTGCCTATGTCTAGAAGACGACACTCGCCGCTATGAAGCTATGGATATCCGGAGCGACAACGATGTTCGCGCAATGATGGGACGTCATTGTAACACCCCACTGGGATGTTAGCTCATTGAGCTGTTTGTCGAAACGATGCGCACACCGGAAGAGGTGATTTATATTATGGAGAGCACGCTCCCCAAAAATTAGTGGACTCTCTCTCACTATCAGTGGACATATCAGAAACAGTAGGGGCTACGCTCTTTAAATAAAAAAAAATTAGTAGTTTCGTTTATTTTGATGTATGGCTACGCTCTTTAAATAATAAAATTCACAATGGACAAAAAACAAATATAATTCACAATGGACAAAAAAACTAAATTTTCATTGATTAATAGTTAAGTAGATTACAATTACAACAAGTCACAAGTCACTCTAAGTCATCAGTGACAACAGAGCCGGATTTGGACTCATTGTCAGAGTCACTGGAGTCACCGAACTCACTGGCACTCCCCTCGTAGCCGCCCAAAAAAACGCAGTAATCATCGTCCGTTGAGTCTTAGTCAGGATCAGTGTGAGAGCTCTCAGCATCATTGGACATATCAGAAACAACGATGGCGCTGAAGACTATGAAGCGCCCCTCACCAATGTAGTCAATGCTGACATAAACATTGTCAACATCCTCGTAAGCATTGCAGAAAGTTGCAGTGTCAACAGCTATGTTGCCATCGCCATAGTTGACACCGTAAATCACCTCGCCAACATCCAAAGAAAAAGACACATTTGTAGGCAGAATATCCAATTTGTTTGGGATGTTGATGTATCCATCGTAGCGGTAAATGGTTGCGTGGAAGTCCGACATACCTGCCAAAGAGGAAAAAACAACAATCAGTATGGTTCGTACCTGTGAGATCCGACCACAACTCAGCACGGTTCGGCACACGCCTGATCGATGCAGATCGGCTTTTGCTCAACCGAACTGTGCTTAAACAGTGAAAAAAAGAGTAAAATAGATGGTTCGGTGCACGCCTGATCTACCTGGATCGACCTCTGCACAGCCGAACCGTTTTAAAATAGAGGAAAAAAAGAAGAAAAATGGAACACAGAGAAGGGGAGAGGGACATTTACCTTATGCGAGGGAGGAGGAGGACGACAGTGGGAGGAGGACGACGAACGGAGGAGGAGGAGGAGAGTGTGTGAAGGGGTTCTAGTGTGAGGATAGTGGAGGAGTGTGAGGGGGTGTGTGTGTTTGAAGACATTTTGGGGATAATTGGACGATGGGGGGTTCTACTGAGTAGAGGGGTTATGCAGTATGAGCCCTTCAAAAACTGCAGAGGGCGCATTCTCTTCAGACCTTGTTTTTGAAGATTCCCCCACTTCGTACACCGTGGGCTTGCCATTATCTGTGGCTATTGCTTTTCCCACACCCCCTCCTACTCAAAACACACCCCACAAGGGTGTGAAAAGACCAAAAGGCCAGCCAAAACCTCTTTTTTTCACGAAATTTCACCTGTTCGAACACGGGCCTTGAGCAGTTCGAATGACATCGTTCGAGTGTGTTAAATTTTGACTTCGCACTCTCTTTGGGGGCGTTTTCACTGTTCGCATGAGGTCATGCGAGCGAGTTCGCATGACCTTGTTCGAACCCGTTCGAGCGACATCGCTCGAGTGTGTTAAATATTGACTTCACACTTTTTTGTGCGTAATTTCACTTGTTCGAACGAGGTCATTCGAGCGTGTTCGAACAAGGTCGTTCGAGCGATCTTTAAACACGTCCTCACGGCGTTTACGCGAGGTTATTTTGGAATAAAATTTGTTAAGGGGTGTGAAAGAGTAGGAGGGGGTGTGGGAAAAGTAAACGCCTTATCTGTTAGGAAGCGGACCTTTTTACCCACACCCATCGTTTACTACTTCCACCTCCCCACTAAAATCCAAGCTATCTTGAACAAAGGATGTTTAGTTGTAATTCAAATTAATTGGCGAATTAACGGGCACAATACTAGGCCCCACGTACTCACTCCCAGCCGAAGTAATAGGCACAATACTCCCTCCCTAACTCTTAATCACAAAACCATGTGTCACAAATCCTAAAAACAACTACACAACTTAGACCATGCAAATCTGGAGTTCATCAAACATGAAGATCACAACACAACTCACAAAGATACAAAGTTTACTGAATAGTAAGTTAAAAAACAAAATGGAAAAAAAAATATAGAGTTCAAATAGTAAAAGCATAACAGACAACTAACACAGTCCAATTAGGACCGAATTGTTCTGATACCAATGTTATAACACCCTATTTAGTTATAGCTTATTTCATAGCAAAACTGCAGTTGCGGAAAATTTTGAGAAAAGTAAATCATACTTTCTTGTCGCAAACTCGTTGTTTTAAGAATAGAAGTCAAAATCATTTATTCGTTTAAAAATGCCAAACTCATAATTTATTCATTCACAAACCACATATTTGTAAATTTTCTAAAGCATTATTCCGTTTGCAATCTATCTTCAAAACTCTCTGCTGGTTCACTGTAAAAAAAATGGAATTGAAAGAATGAGATAAAAATCTCAGCGAGTGTAGGGCATGTCCCAATTCGGGGACCAGTTGCCCAACTGGGGGTCTTTCCTCCCTAGTGGCAAAATGGTCTTCCACACGAGGTCACCTTCAACAAACTTTTTAGGCTTGACGTGTTTGTTGTAGGCTCGGGGCTATTTTAGCCTTGTTCATTTCTATCCCATCGATGGGCGTGACACCGTCGTCGTCAATGAGTCCAGCTCCATCAACATGACTTGCTAATACTCATCCATACTAAGGGAGTGCTGACGCGCGATTCTCAACGAGGCTACACTGATTTCCAATGGTAGCACGACATCCTGCTCGTAGACTTAGAATTTCTCATAGCCCATAGAATGTCATTAAGGGCCTCATGCCACCGTCGAAGCTTATACTCTATGTTCTTTTTGATGAGTTCAATAATGATTTTGTTGGTTGTCTCTGCTTGTCCGTTGGCTTGGGCATAATAAGGAGACGAATGTCTCATATTAATGTCGTATTCCTAGGCAAAGACTACCACTCGTTCCCCGGTGAACATTTTACCTTGATCGGCCGTGATGGTCTCGGGGATTCCAAACCTGAAAATGATTTGGTTCTTGATGAACCTAATCACCGTGGCCTGATCAATGTTTCCTAACGGCATAGCTTCCACCCACTTGGTGAAATAATCGGTGGCGACAACAATAAAGTTGTGCCCTTTTGAAATTGGGGGGTATATCTTGCCAATTAAATCCATGGCCCACCCTTTAAACGGCCAAGGTTTGACAATGGGATGTAGTTCATCCGACAACACCCTTTGGATTGGTCCATGCAGCTGACAAGCCTCTCATCCGTTGGCAAACTAGAAGCAATCAGCCGTGATCGTCGGCCAAAAGTATTAGTGCCTATAGACTACTGCATGGATCTGTGCCATTACCATATAAGCGTCCTTCATTTAGAGGCATTTCAACAACACCCCATTGGCGCTTCTTTTGTATAAGTCGTTCCCTATCAAGATGTACTTCAGCGCCTTTTGTTTGACCTTGAAGTCAGTATCAGCCGTTGGGTTACGGAGGTACCTCGTCAATACCCCAATTCAAGCATCAGCTGGATCCTCCCTGGCGCGGGTCATGGTACCCTGTTGTAGCACCTCGACCACCCGTTCCTTGTACCCCGAGGCTTTTTGGGCAAAGTCATTTGCTTCCTGATTCTCGCTCCTAAGGACATACTAGCATGCAAAGATAAGACAAAGGGATTTATGTTTTCCCCTGTCTTATCCCTAAACTTTGCATGAAAGTAGGAGTCCTTATAGGTGCCAATGAACAAAGAAAGTTTCCCCCTGGTCCATTGAATGCTGAGTTCAAAGAAAGAATGAGAATGCCTAGAGGAAGTAGTTTTGCAGTGCAGTAGCACTTTATGCAGAAACAAGTTGCAGTATGGAAGTTTCAAAAAGAACAACATGATTGGCTGCAACTTGTGATGAAAAAGCTTTCTGATAAACTTGCATTTGTGGAAACACTTGTATTCCCTAGTTGGGTCATTAGGTCTAAATAAGAAGAGGAAGAAGAGAAAATGGAGGAAGTTAATGTGGAATAAGAAGCTGAAGATGAACAACCAATAAGAAAAAGAGTGATAAGGAAGTAGTAGAAAGGAAATAAGAAGGCAGTGAAGGAACCTAAGGTGGAAGAATTATATGATTCTGACACTGAGAAGGATGAGGAAGTACCACCAACCCCACCATCATACCACCCAAAAAGAACCTTCCATAATTCAAAAAGAAAATAAACCTGCCAATCAAGAATCCATGACCATTCCATCTGACATTCAACCATCAGAAACAACCATTCCAACAAACCCAAAGACCATTATTACTAATGTTTTATCTGTTGTTGAGAAAGAATCCTTGCAGGCTATTAATGAAGAATTAGAGAAAGAAGATGATAAGGAAAGCTCAGGTGATCAACAAATTGAAGAAGAACCAGCTGAGATGCAAGTTAATGCACTACATCAGATGCTGGTGCATCAGAAGAATTTCGAACTGTCACCATCATTTCATCCAACAAGGAAGCTACCATTCAAGTAGTACTGGAGGAATTGGCTACCAAAAAAAGAGACGAGCTTGGCAATACACAAAAATTCTTCAAGAAGCCAGCTGATGTTACCCTCCCGCCGCAAGCAACACCTTTTGATTGCAAAGAGGAAGATTGAAATTGATGTTGTGCAGAGTGATGCAGCTGCACCAGAGACTACATCAACACCTGAGAATAGTGATGCATCTGTATCAGGTCTTGAAACACCAACTTCTACAGGACAACCAAAGAAGAAGAAATTGAAGGTTAAGCACACACCACCACTGGGGTCAAGTACTAGGCTCAGAAGTGGAGCCAAGATATGAGTACCATTTTGATTATGGCTGTGTCTTAATCTCTGTTTTGAACTTGTATTTTAAAATCCCAGGTTGTTAACTAACTCCCCTACCCATATTTTGAACAGATGATCTGATTTTGAAACCTCCAACAAGTAGTGAGGACACGTCTTACTTTTAAGTTGGGGGGAGACTTATCTCATTTTGAATATTTTATAAGTATGTGTATTTTATATATATGTGTTTAATTAGTATTAGATGTACTTAACAAAGTAGTATTTTAAATGCATGAACTAGTTTTTGAAAAAGATAATCTCTCTTTTGAAAGTAGTAGAATGTATGAGAAACTATGAATGTTAAGTTTTTGATAATTTAGAAGCATGATCAGCTTGAAATATTTTGAAAAGAAAATATGCAAATCTTTGAATGAACTTTTAATGATGAAAAGGAGAAAAATAATATTCTTATTTCTCAAAAATAACCAATTATATTTTTACTTCAACACCTCAAAACTGAGTTTTGAGAGGAACCTTGCTATTTGAAGAACAATCTGATGCAAGGGGAATTTTTAGTGAGCATAGGTCAAAATCAAGTTTTTACTAAGAAGTTAGAATAACTTAAAGAATTAAGTTTGGGGGAGTTTATGAAAATTAAGGCTGAGTATGAAGAACTTAGAGTGGTCAATGCTATAGGTTTCAAAGTTGTATTACAAAAAAAATCTTCAAGTGTTGTAAATCTATATTGAGCTGAATCATAAGCTGTACCCGTTCCAAAATGCATTAGAAAAAGAAAAATAAAAGAAAAATGCAAAAGGGGATCAGTGAGGAGGGCAATATATGCTACAAAGTATTGCAAGCAACATCAGTGCAGGAGCACAATGCAACTACACCGAAGAAAATAGTTGTCGTGATCGGGATCTCGACGTAGACGGTTCAAAAATATGATTTTAGGGAGTTGCCACCCAATTGAGAAAAACCTAAACCTAAGATTATTGGTCTGTGTAACTAGGTCGGATTCAGGAGTCGGTTATTCGTAGGGAAGGGTGAAAACCTATTTCCACTACACCCCTAACACATTTGTCCTAAGACAATTACCCTAAATTACATTTGTGCAATAGTAAATCGCTTTTTTATTTGTTTACCCCAAAATAATATTTAAAACATTAATTATTTACAAGAAAATAAAATGGGGACTAAATTAAGAAAATTTAGATTTTAACTTGACAGGGAAGCCCCGCTCCTACGTACCCTCCGGTGCAACGAGGGACTCAAAAGCCATATAGTTCTTTCTTGAAAATTTGTTGATTGGTTGATTTTAATTTTGAAGGGATTTTAATTTGTTGGATCAGGAATGTACTTCCTCTGTTGGGATACATGGAACACATCATGTAGATTGGACAATGTCGGAGGTAATGCTATACGGTACGCCACTATGCTGATACACTCGATAATTTGAAAAGGTCCAATATACCGAGGATTGAGTTTCTTCGCCCGCAATGCTCTACCGGTACCAATGGTTGGTGAAACTCTCAGAAATACGTGGTCACCAAGTTCAAACACTAACGGTCTTCTCCTTTTATCAGCATAACTCCTTTGCCGACTCTGAGCTATTTTCAATCTTTCCTTGATTTGTCGGATCTTTTCAGTAGTTTCATGGACCAAATCAGGTCCCAACAAGCGTTGTTCACCAACTTCCCACCAACACAACAAAGTTCTACACTTCCTACCATACAATGCCTCATATTGTGTCATTTCAATGCTAGAATGGTAACTATTGTTGTAGGCGAACTTCACCAATGGAAGATGATCCTCCCATCGTCCACCATTATCGAGAACACAATCCCGGAGCATATCCTCTAGGGTTTAAATAGTCTCTTAGTCTGACCATTCATCTGCGAGTGATAAGCAGTACTAGCAAATACTTTAGTTTCCAAAGCCTTATTCATCTTTGTCCAAAACCGAGAAGTGAACTTTGGCACTTCCAGTGGAATCTTTACTAGATTGAGATCTTGGTAATCCCATCACAAAGTCCATTGAAATATCTTCCTATTTCCATAATGGCACTTCCAAGTGGTCAGAAGCGGTGTTACGCTTAACAGTTGACAAGTCAGGCTTCTAGACACAAACTCGGCAATATCAACTTTCATTCCAGGCCAACAATACAACTGTTTCAAATCCCGATACATCTTGGGGGAACCCGGATGTATGGAATATTGACTCCTATGTGCTTCTTCTAACACTTATCTTTTAATCTCATAATCATTTAGTACACAAACTCCATCGTTGAAACGGATAACTCCATCACTATCTTTAGTAAAGCTTGGTTGCCCTCTTTGAGATTGTAGCTCATATCAATCTATTGGGCTGAGCGGGTTAAATTTCTCAATGAACTCGAATTTGAATATGGCTCAACATCAATCGGTTCTTTCTTGGCTTCACATTCAAGTTTAGGTCTCTAAAATACTCCCACAATGCTATTTCACGCATCATCAACTCAACTGTGTGAAGAGATTTCCTACTCAACGCATTAGCTACAACATTAGCTTTTCTAGGGTGATACTTCAATTCAAAATCATAATCTTTGAGGAATTGTACCCATCTCCTCTGCCCGTTCTTCAGTTCTTTCTGATAAAACAAATACTTCAAACTTTTGTGATCACTAAAGACTTAGAAACGAGAACCATAAAGGTAATGTCTCCAAATCTTGGTGCATACACAATAAGCGCCAACTCAAGTCGGTATGAGATAATTCTCCTCATGAGGCTTCAACTGCCTGGATGCATAAGCTACCACTTGTTGATTTTGCATAAGAATAGCGATGGATCCGGACGAATTAGGATTGGAGCAGAAGTCAACCTCTCCTTCAACTCTAGAAAACATTCATCACAATCAGAATCCCAATCAAACGGCTGACCATTATGAGTTAACTGGGTGAGTGGAAGAACTAACTGCGAGAACCCTTGGATAAATCTCCGATAATAGCCAGCTAATCCCAAGAAACTTCTTACTTCAGTCACTGACGATGGTCGCCCCCAATTCAAAACAGTTTCACCTTTTTTTTTACTGGGGTCTACTGCTACACCTGACTGGGATATGACATCCCCCAGAAATTTTACTTCAGACATCCAGAAATCACACTTTGAGGTTTAGCATACAACTTATTCTCTCGGAGTACATTCAGAACAATGCAGAGATGTTGAATATGATCCTCAATGGTCTTTGAGTACACCAAGATATCATCAATGAAGACAACAACAAACAGATCTAAGTACAGGTGAAAAACTCGATTCATGTAATCCATGAATACCGCAGGCGCATTAGTTACACCGAAGGGCATCACTAAAAACTCGTAATGTTCATATCTAGTACGGAAAGCAGTCTTCGGAATATCTAAAGCCCTGACCTTTATCTGATGATAACCTGACCTTAAATCGATCTTTGAGAATACTGCAACACCGCGAAGTTGATCAAGCAAATCATCGATTCTCGGCAAAGGATACTTGCTCTTAATAATAACCTTGTTCAATTGGCGGTAATCAATACACCCTCATGCTCCCATCTTTCTTCTTCACGAGTAACATAGGAGCACCCCATGGAGAAACACTAGGCCGGATAAACTTCTTTGAAATCAACTCTTCAAGTTAGGAATGTAATACCTTTAATTCTAAAGGAGACATTCAATAAGGAGCTATAGATATTGGCCCTGTACCCGGAACCAATTCTATAGAGAATTCTACCTCATGATCTGGAGGTAAAGAGGAAACTTCAACAGGAAAGACATCTACGAATTCCTTGACAACTTGTACAAATGATAAATCTAAACCAATTTTAGTTGATGTAGACAACATAATGACAAAAGTTTCCGCACCTTGAAATAGAGACTGACTGGATGAAGTGAAAGAAACAACTGTTTCTGTAGTGGTCTGAGGCAATTCCACTGATTCCGAAGAAAACCCAATAGTTCGATTGAAGAAACCAATAGTGACATGATTGGCGGTCATCCAGTCCATTCCTAGAACAATATCCATTCGTCTCATAAGCAAGCAAATGAAATCAACAACAAAATTCCTGCCTCCTATGGCGAGTAAACAATTTTGACACAATGTTTGGGTCTGGACTTGACCCTTGGTAGCAGTTAGGATAGTTATTGGTTCGGACAGTAGAGTTAGAGCTAGTCCCAACCGTCAACACATGCTTCGGAAATAATACATTGTGTAGCACCAGAATCATACAAAATGTTGACTGATTATAGAAAAGGGAACATGTACCCTAAAATTGTCATTGGGCTTGATGTTTTGAGCATCTAGAGTGTTGACTCGTCCCTACCTTGGAGCATCTAGAGTGTTGACTCGTCCCTGCCTTGGGGCACTCATTGGCATAGTGACCCTCTTCCTTGCAATAGTAACACTGATTCTTAGCCAAACGATAATCACCACTATGACGTTTTCCACAACGAGCTCAATGACGAAAGTTTGAGGAATCAATTCTTTGCGCCTGTTTTCCTTTGCTGTTGTTGTTCCCTTTGAACTTAGTAGTTGGGTTTGATGACTCCGCTGCGTTTTTCTTACCCTTCTAGTAATCTTTTCTTTCAGCATACATCTTTTTCAAATCTTGCTCCGCAACATAAGTTTGTTGCACTAGAGAAGGATAATTGGTCATAGTGTAGGAACTAACACCTTGAGCAATGTCAGCACGGAGCCCTTCTTTGAATATTTGCATTTTGCACACATCATTTATTGCAGTTTTCCCAAGTTCATAAAACTGAGATAATCGTTCAAATTTAGCTGCATACTCCGCAACCATCATATCTCCTTGCTTCAGATTAACAAACTCAAATTGCTTGAGAAGTCTCTATCTCGGGGGAAATTATTGTCCCATGAACAAATTCTTAAAATTCGTCCATGTGATAGGAGTTCCTTGAAGTACAAGCATTTCTTGAGCATTAGTTCACCAGGTGTGTGCATCCTCATCTAGAGTGTTTCCTGCACAGATCACCTTGTCCTCTTCACTACATTGGAAGGACCGGAACATCCTCTCCAAAGCATCGACCCAAAAATGAGCCTTCATTAGATTGGGTTCTCCTTTGAAAATCAGAGGATTCTGCTTTTGGAAATTGAGATAGATCCGGTTAGGATCCTCTTGAGGAGTAGGTGGATTAGGTGCTGCTGAGCCAAGTTCTGATGATGATTGATTTTCTACTGTTGTTACCTTTTAATAACCCCCTACATCCATTCATAATGCGGGTCTACAGGCAGATTGCCCCTACCCCTTCCAGCCATAATTTTGCGAAATATGCACAAAGTATTAAGTTGATCAGGCTCAATGTCTAATAGCATAATAAGAAAAATCATAGCTAGAAAAGTAAAGACTCCTAATAACTAGGTTGGCTAGGCCAAACCGCTCTGATACCAAAATGTAACACTCTAGTATTTCTAATTAATAGAAATACCAAAGTGCACCTAAAAGCATACATCAGAGTAAGAATGATCTTGTGTCAGATATTGAACAATCAAAAACTCTCGAATCCCAATCAAAGAGTCATAAACCACTTGGAGTACTTTAGAGAAATTCCACACAAGTACTCAAATTAACTTAAAACGGAAATAACAAAGTGTTCAATATCCCAAAACAAGGAAAGAAGGAGATTAGGTTTTTACAACTTATCAAAGTATCAAGTCATTAAACCTTAGTACAAAATAAACATAGGAACTTAAAATAACATAGCTAAGACTACTATGTCTTCACATCTCCATGGCACGTCATCTAATCGTGCCTCATGGCCTTGTGTTTCCCCTGTTTATTTGTAAAACAACAATATTTGATAGGGTGAGATACATATCTCAGTGAATCTTACCGTGACCCCTTACCTATCACTGGTTCAATTATAAAAACCTTAACTGTTAATTCAATAAGAATTACAATAAACGATCAATTATAATTAGTAACCCATCACCAACAACCCAAGGAAGCTTGAGTGATGGATTATGGTTTGATCCTCACAACTTCTAGCACATCACCAACTCCGAAAGCTTTGGGTGAACACCATATGGCTAATAGGAGCGCAAATCCTAAGAGTAAAGAATAATAAAATCGGGGCCTAGGTCAAAGGCTCATGACTTCCCTCACCTAGCATGCTAACACATAGGGTCGTCACCCCAACTCGATATATTTTATATATCGGAACGATAACTTATTATATGACATATTATAATGACATATTAGCATAACCAAGAACTTATAATAACAGTCCAAGCATCATTTTATATTCAAAACTTTGGTTCTCACACGTCTACTAGGTTTTACGGTTTTTCAAGAGATTTGTAAATTCAACCAAATCAAACAAAGCAACTTAAAACCACATTCAAATCAGAGCGACATCAATCCATATTTGTCAAAATTAATTGGAAAAGGGATTAAAGGGAGTTTGGAGTCGAAAGGAGCGTCGAAATGGGAATTCGGGCACTCGGAATAGAACTGGGCGCACGGTCCATGCACAGGGGCGCGCGGTCCGTGCTTGATGTGCAAATTAGAACTCGAGGCAGCAGAGATGCACGCACGAGTTGTGCTAGAGAGGCGCCGCGATGCGTGCTTTTCGTCCGTTTCGCTTCCGTTCAATCCAATTCGTTCCCAATCCAATTCCAATCACAAAACAGATGATATATTCATATATTCAGACCCAAACATGCTAATATAAAATCAATTGTTTCGCTCTATGCTTTCAAAACACGAAATTTTCGGAAAAACGTATTCGACTCAAAAATTTACAAAACGGGAATTTTCGAAAACTATTCAAACCAATCACACAAGCAACATTCAAAATCCCTAAACATGAGTAAAACTCACCGGTCGTGATGAAAATCACGTAAAACTGAGACTTTACGACGTTCAAGCGTTTCAAAATACCACAAACTCGACCCAAACTTGTTCCGAACTCTTCCAAACACTCATAAACTGAAAACCAGCAGCTTCACTCTTCCCCCTTCTACTAAAATTGCACCCAAACAACAATGTAGTTTGTGGTAATGATCCTAAACTGGTTGTTGAGCTTCCCACACCAAATGTAAGTCTTCAAAGTCACCTAATGCTCTATTTCTCACCACTTGAGCTTCAAAAATGGTGAATCAAGAATGGGTAGGATTGAGGTGATGAAACTTACACCAATGAAAAGAGGAGGAAAAATGAGAGAAAATGGAACAAGAAGTTCTTACATGCAAGTTGGATTGAAGAAGATTCTTCCCTTTCTTCCTCTTCTCTTTCACACACTCACCCTCTCTCTCTCTCTCTCTCTCTAATATTTTGGTAACTTTCAGCAAAATGAGGAAACAAAGGAAGTGTGGGATGACTCAATAGGTTAGTGAGCTGAGGGTTTTAGTTGGGTGGAAATGGCCTAAATGCCCTTGGCTCACTAATCATCACTAATCCTATTTTTACCCCAAAATAACCACATTCAATTCACACAATTCAATCAATATTGCAATTATTCATTGTTTTCACGACAAACTCGCATTCGAGACTTGACTTATTATTCACTTGAATACTAAATCACTCGTTAATTTTATAATTCAAAATTAACGAAACTAGGGATGTTACAATCACCCCAACTTGGAAATTTTGTCCTCAAAATTGAACGAAACATACCTCAAGAGAATAAGTACGGATATCTAGCCCGCATGTCATCCTTCAACTCCCACGTAGCTTCCACAGCCAAAAAACCATCCCAAACCACTTTAACAATTGGAATTGTTCTCGTCCAAAGCATCTTCTCTCCATGCTCTTTGATGTGACTTGGATGAGGTTGAAAGGACAAATCCAGTCGAAGAACAATCGCTTCAAAACTCAACGGTTGACTTGGATCGGGAATGTACTTCCTCAGTTGGGATACATGGAACACATCATGTAGATTGGGCAATGCCGGAGGTAAAGCTATACGATACGCCACTAGCCCGATACATTCGAAAATTTGAAAAGGTCCAATATACCGAGGACTGAGTTTCTTCGTCCGCAATGCTCTATGAGTACCAATGGTTGGTGAAACTCTTAGAAATACATGGTGTAACACCCTGAGCCCTTTTCTTTCTTAGTAGGCACCCACAAGTGTACATCATGAACTTCTCTACCCCCCATGTAGAGTTTTTGCCTTCCGAAGGAATCGAACCTTGTACTCTGGGCACAAGTACAATTTCAATGCATTCCCACTACCAATTGAGCTTTATCTACTACAAAATCATAATGTCCATATCTAGTACGAAAAGTAGTCTTGGAATATCTAAAGCCCTGACCTTTATCTGATGATAACCCGAACTTAAATCAATCTTTGAGAATACTATTGCACCTCGAAGTTGATCAAGAAAATATTCAATTCTTGGCAAAGGATACTTGTTCTTAATAGTAACCTTGTTCAATTGGCGGCAATCTATACACAACCTCATGCTCCCGTCTTTCTTCACGAGTAACACAGGAGCACCCCATGGAGAAATACTAGGCCGGATAAACTTCTTAGAAATCAACTCTTCAAGTTGGGATTTTAATTCCTTTAATTCTTAAGGAGACATTCGATAAGGAGCTGTAGATGTTGGCTCTGTACCCGGAACCAATTCTTTAGAGAATTCTACCTCACGATCTGGAGGTAAAGAGGAAATTTCATCAGGAAAGACATCTAAGAATTCCTTGACAACTTGTATAGACGATAAATCTAAACCAGTTTCAGTTGATGCAGAAAACATAATGACAAAAGCTTCTACACCTTGAAATAGAGACTGACTCTCTAAAGTGAAAGAAACAACTGCTTCTGTAGTGGTCTGAGGCAGTTCCACTGATTCCGAAGAAAACCCAATAGTTCGATTAAAGCAATCAATAGTGACATGATTGGCGGTCATCCAGTCCATTCCTAGAACACTATCCATTCCTCACATAGGCAAGCAAATGAAATCAACAACAAAATTCCTGCCTCTTATGGCGAGTAATCAATTCTGACACAATGTCTGGGTCCGGACTCGACCCTCGGCAATAGTTAGTATAGTTATTGGTTCGGACAGCAGAGTTAGTGCTAGTCCTAACCGTTCAACATAAATGCTTCGGAAATAAAACAATGTGTAGCACCAAAATCATACAAAATGTTTTCAGAGTTATAGAAAAGAGAACTTGTACCCCTTAGCAAATTGTCATTGGGCTTGATGGTCTGAACATCTAGAGTGTTAACTCGTACCTGCCTAGGAGCATTTGGTGTTTCCTTAAAAGTCTTCCTTGTGGGGAACTCATTGGCATAGTGACCTCTTCCTTGCGCGCGCAATAGTAACTGCGATTATTACCCAAACGACACTCACCACTATGACGTTTTCCACAACGAGCACAATGACAAAAGTTTGAGGAATAAACTATTTGCGCCTGTTTGCCTTTGTTGTTGCTGTTCCCTTTGTGATAGACACACACACATGTAGACTATACATTTGTCAAGACACACATTAATTAATTAATCAAAATCTACATTTTTTAAAGTCTTTTACTTTCCTTAACTTTCGTTTATCGCATTCATAGTTTATGTTAGCTAGTAAATAGTCCAATTCACGTCTATCTCACCTAACCTAACTCTCTTTGGAGGAGTTGGGGAATCCATAGCCGAGGAACAAAGTTCATTCCTAGCACAATCATTTGAAGACATAAGAGTCAAAAGTTTCAGGCTTTTAGCCGATCCTGAGCTAAGACAGAAAGTTTGACAACAATTTCAATAATTTAAATGTCTAAACATGAGCTATTGCTATTTGTATATTTACAATCTGAGGGAAAAAAAACTATTGAACTTTATTAAAAGACGAAAATGTACACTATTATATTTTCACAGACTAAAATCATATTTAAGCTATTTAAATATATTGTCATACCAATATTTTTTATTATTTAGACATAAAATTACAAGCTGCATTAAAAGAATTAGAAATACATACATTTTCTAATAAAATCATATTATGTCATTAGATTTTCCTAACCTATTCATTGATTTAAATTAATTTTTCTAATATTTTTTATCATAATAAAATATTGATTTACTCAAGTCAAACTGGTAAATTTGCTTATTATCTCCCAATGTTTATCTACATTTGGCAAAAGTAACACTTCACATAATTGAGGGTAAAATTGTAACTTAACCGTTAAAACACAAAAACGACAAACTATGACAACTTACATTTAGCAAAAGTGACACTTCACATAATTGAGGGTAAAATTGTAAATTAACCGTTAAAACACAAAAACGACAAACTATGACAACTTTGCTTTTTGCTTTTATGTTTTTAATTTTTTCCTTTCTCTGCCTTTTCTACTTTTTTTCTTTCTCTTCCCTCTCTCTATCTTCTAATGTCCTATCTCTCCTCTCTCTTTTTTTCTTCTTTATTTCCTTTATCTTCTCTCTCTATTTACTCCAATCTCCTCTCTTATTTCTTTCCTTTTTTATTTGCTTCTTATTCCCTCTATCTACTTATCTTTATTTTTCTCCATCTATTTGTTTTCTTCTTGGGAAATATTTTCTTTTGAGTTTATTAATTTTTCCTCAATATTACCAATCTCTACTTTTTGTTTTTGTGTCTCGACGGTTAACAAATACTTGTTATTTCTATAATTATTTTTGTTTTATGACTTTTGATTTTTTGTTTTCTAACGTTTGTTTTATGAATTTTATAAATCACTTTTTATATTTTGCTTTCATGAATTCTTTTATCTTTTAGTTATTCAAACATTTCTCTTCGGAGTCTTGACAAAAAATGTTAGTTAATTATTTTAATATTTTGCTTTTGATTTCCAGCGGGGAAACGTTAGATGATGTTATAATTTCTGTATTTTTGATATCTGATGGCAAAATATTACACGTCAGAATACAAATACTTTATATTTTATTTCCACAAATGTCTTTATTTTTTATTAATGATAATTTTACTTTTGTAAATGATAATACAATTACACATTACTCATATAACTATTTTCGTATTATGACTTCATAACTATCTTTACAATTTTCATACGAAAGTGTCACTACAACATCTTCTTTAACTAATCATTTTGCACTGTATTTTATTAATCTACTTCTACTCTCACAACTAGAATCTTTATTTTATCCATTGTTATTTTTTTGCCATTAAAAAGAAAGTATTTTCATTATTTTTTATTTTTTTGCCATTACAATACTCCATTCTTTACAATTTTTTGTATTTTTGATTTTCATTATTTTGATTTTTGAAATTAATTTTTATTGGCTTTTTCCAAACTGGTTTGAATTTAATAATTTTTTCTTATTTGCAGATAAAAATTTACTACTCAAAATTTTATCTCTTATTTTTTACAAATGAATATTTAGCTTTTGAGATCGACAGTTTCATCAATACTCAATATTAAAACCTTTATTTTACCAACTTCTATTTTTTGCATTTTAGTCTTGACGTTTAACAATTACATGTTATTGCTACATTCATTTTTTTATGAGTAATGATATTTGGCCATAAAATTTTAGACAAATATAGACAAAAACCAATTCACAACACCAATTAACCAAGTTTTTTAGGTTATTAACCAACCCGTCTTTTCAGAGTTTTTTAAGCCATTAACTAAAAACTTGGTTAATTGGTTACTTGGTTAATAGCCTAAAAAACTTAGTTAATTGGTGTTGTAGATTGGTTTTAGTTAATTATCAAAATATAATAGTATTAATACTAATAAAAAGAATAATAAATATCTACAGAAGAAAGTACTAATACCAATAATTACTACTATTTTTAATATTATTATTATTACCATTAAATACATAAATGAAAGTAAGAGTCAAAAAATTATCTAATGAAAGTTATAGTATACATTAATTTATTGAAATGCATAAATTATATTCTAATTCTTTTTATTTAAAAAAACTTCTCATTTATTCAAGTCAAACTTGTAAAATCACCTATTATCCTCCCAATGTTTTCACCTTTTATAAGACTCAAATTATTTTAAAGAAATCAAACTCCTTATTTAAACCACAAAATTCCACAACATAATAATTGTAATAATAAAAACAATTATCTCAAATAATAATATTAATAATCATAATAAACAATATTACTAAAAACAACAATGATATTAATAATAGTAGTACTAACTATTATTATTATAACAAAAATCGTAAATATAAGATTTATTTAGTACATAGCTAATATATAATATTTAAGAGTAATGATAATGATAGCAAGATTTTAATAATAATGGTGATAAAATAGCTATAGTAAGAAAGTGCTATAATTAAATACTAATAACTAAATAACTATTAGTATTTGACGATGTTATTATTTTTTTTGGTCTAGGGGTCTTTGACCCCACTCCGGTGTCCAGGGGAAAGGGGCCCTGAATAATCTGGAGTTCGGCCGGGAGGTAAGTAAAGCATGGCTCCAATTAACGATGATGTTATTATTATTATTATTACTATCATTTTTATTATTGATGTTATTAATATTATCGTTGAATACATAAATAGAGTTAATGACAAAAAAACTAATTATATGAAAGATATAATATATTAATAATCATAATAAACAAAAATCATAACACTAATAATAGTAGTAATAATAATAATAATAATAATTACAATAAAAAATGATATTTATATAGTATATAGATAATATGTGATATTTTTTTTGACGCAAAGATAATATGTGATATTTAGTAGTAGTGATAATGATAACAATTTTACAAGAATTTAATAATAATAGTAATAAAACACCTAGACTAGGAAGTAGTATAATTAAATAATAATAACTATTATTACTAGACAAATTTATTATTACTATTATTTTTATTATGTGATGTACTTAATATTATCGTTGAATACATAAATGGGTCTAATAGTCAAAAAAACTAATTATGAAAGTTATAATATAGAATAAGACTTTCAAAATTCTATATACTAAAATATTCGGAAAATAAATATAAGGTAAGTCTATCTTGCGTAAAATAATTAATAAATAAATACCGAAATTTGGTCAAAAAAATTAAAATAAAAATAGAATTTTTTTAAAAAAAATGTAAAAAACTGTTTGTGAGGGAGAATATTTGATGAATTTGTATATAAGTTTTATTACACCAACGAAAAAACTGATAATATTACCTTATTGATTTAGAAAATTTTGACTGGTCAATATCATTGATTATTATATATCATGAATATTCTAACTTATCTCTAAATAAAAAAATCACATAAAACATAATTTAATGAATTCCACAACTATTAAATATTAAAAAAGGTTACAATAAAAGAGGTCATAAACAAAAATTTCACACATTGTATATTACCTACATACTTTGAAATATTTACAATTAAAACAAAGAGAATTCATGCATATCCATTTCTAACAAATTTCCAGTCAAAGTTTACAATAAAAGTATTCATTGCTTTTGTTTTGACTGAAATAAAAATATTCTTTGTTAATATTATAAAACATCATAACCTTATAGTAGAAAAACACACATCTTCATATATTTCTTCATTCTCTTCCTTCTCCTTCTCATCTGAAAAAATGGCTTATTTTCCACCAAATTCTGACCCACCTTTCAATGTGACAATCACACAAGAAGAGTTCAACTTGTTTCACAACATTGATAGACAACTCTTCACTCGTTTGGTGGTAGGACTTGGTCGTGACACTACAAAATCCACACATGTAATGGCTTTCATATTATGGGTTGAAAACAAAATCAAGAACCGAAACACAGTGTCAAATCTGTTGAAGTGGCCTGATGTTATGTTAAGTAAGCTTGCTGATGAGATTGAACTTGTCTTGGATTGTATTGATAGTTCTACATTCCCGTATGGTTCTTATAGTCAAAAGTTTGTTCCATTGATTCAAACCATCATGCATAGCGCCGTCACACTTCATTATTTTCATAACAATCGCATTCAAATCATAACTGGAATCACAAAGTTACTCAATGAAGTGTGTCTAAGAGCTTTCACTGATATAGTGCAGCAAGTGCATTATGCAAAAGCTATGAAAGAACAAAACATGTTCCTTGCTAATGATTATGGTGGAATTCCTGTTGATCCTTCAATGCAAGTGCAACCACAACTTGGGTATTATTCTCCTGGTGCTACACTTGTTCCTCAACAAGATTTAGTACCACAGTGGAATGAAGAGAGTTCCAATGCAAAGAACAATACTTATGATGTTTTAAGACAAGTGCATACTAATGAGGATGTTAGTAATATTTTTTCCAACTTAGATTTGGATAGTGGTTTTATTGATCCTGATGTTGTTGCTCATGTTGGTTCTGCTGCTATTGTTGATCCTGTTGGTGATGAACAGAGAAACGTGACTATGGATGATAGGACAATTTTCATGACATTTTCCAAAGGGTATCGTATTTCTGAGCTTGAAGTTCGAGAATTCTTCACAAGGTTCTTATTCCTTACTCTTTTTGATGGCAATTTTTCTGTTCGTAGAACAAATATTCTATTTAATTCATTGAATTGTTATCATTGCATATGACATGTTTTGAAAGTAAATTTGGTTACTCATGTTAGTCACTTAACACTATTGTTTAGAAAATATTAACGATGAAAATATTAGTTCTTATTTTATTGGTCTATGTGTTAGATAGGTATTTTTAGTCTCTCACTAGTCACATACTAAGGACCAAATTCATACTTTTTTTATTCATTTATTTATTATTTATTTTTAATTTTTAATTTTTTGATTATATATATATATATATTTGAGATTAAAAATGTATAAATACATAGTGTGACTAAAATATCTACTATTGTTTTCCCAAATTTGTGAGGAAAAACAATTAAACCTTGATTTGACTATAGTATAATATATTAAATGTTTCGAATTTTTTTAATATATATTAAATGTTTTAAGAATGCTTTCTCATAGGTGAATTTAGAAAATAGCTTGACAAGATTGTTTGTCTAGGAAATGGGAGTATTAGATATGTGGTGTTTACTATATGTTTTGACTAGTTCCCCATAACAAAGGCTTCTAAGTCAGTACGCTAATCCTAGAGAGTGCATTTGGTATTACTCAAAGGCAGGGACGGAGCCAGGATTGTCCGACTGCGGGGGCGAGTTAGAAATATTAAAATCTGTTCAAAAATGTTAATTACATTAATAATAATTTATTAAAACACAACCTGAATTCACAAGAATTAGCTATTATCACATTTACACTTAGCTTTTCAGCAAATCTCTTATCACCCTATATACAAGAGATTAAACTTATTTTTTTTTCCTAGTTTTTACCAACCAATAACATAGATCAGATGTAGTTCTTAATACTCCAAAATCACAAAGTTGTCTCACCTAATCAAAGTGCAGTTGTATCATATCTACAAAACTTTATGGATATTCCTAGTTTTGTCATACTTGTCGATTTTATCTTTACTGAGTCAATATTTCAAATTATTAGGAGGTGATAAATATCAGCTTGCATTAGTTATTTTTATACTTTTTATTTAAATCTTGCCAATCAATTGTTGATTTTTTTATTAAATAAATAATTCTTGGTTATCCCTTATATTTATAAATTGAAGAGTAATGAGAAGTAATTTGCAACTTTCCTTCACTAACATTGCTAAATAGTCAAGCTAATTATAGAACCAATTTATTATATAAAAAATTCAAAATGAAATTTAAGGCTAAAAGTTAAAGAACAATGTTGTATTGCACCACAACGTTAGCCTATTATGCTATGACAACCAGCATACACAATTTTGCACATGTAGCTTATCATGATATGCCATGTAGAGGAATGTATGTTGGAATTGGGGGGGCTGGAGCCATGGGAGGTATACACCTCCCTCCGTCCCTGCTCAAAGGGTACTCCAACTCATGACACCAAATACAATAGGAGTACTCAAACCCTTTAAAATCGAACAATTGGATACTCCAACCCATTAGCTAATAAATCAAAATCTAGCCGCCCAACTACGAGTTCTACTTACTTATGTAACAAATGAGGTTAATACTCAACTCATATAGAGGTATCATCTCTCTAGCTACGAACCAACGCTAAGACATAGCCAGAATAAAATTATTCATTTTTTCCATCTATTTTTTTCTTTCACATTTTTTAACTTGTCTTCACTGTCAAAGCAGAAAGTATGGAGATGTCGTGGAAGCCATGTTTATGCAAGATGTGCAACCACCGGAACAACCATTGTATGCTCGTTTAGTGGTCTACCCTGAGGCCGAACCTGTGATTGAAGATTTCCTTGGAGGAAAGAATGGAAAACTTAAATTCGCCATCAATGGGAAGCATGTTTGGGCTAGAAAATTTATTCGTAAGGCACCAACTTCACCAAATGAAGTAGGAACATCTCACTTCTAGTGGGGATGTTTTCTAGAAAATGGTTTGTTTCTTTTGTGTTCTTTAGTCTCTCCAAGGCAAGGCAATAATAAGTTGAGTAGTTTGTGTTCTCATGTAGAAGGTTTTGAAATAACACCGATTTTAAAAATCTTAAGTTTAGTTATTGATACACCTTTTCAACTTTAATTTGCAAGTCAATAAAACTCAATAAATATTTGTGTGCTTATGGAGGGCCACAAGTTGGGCCACAATTTGTAGAAAACGTTCCCAAAAAATATTGAAGAAGCTCTCTTAGCTTAAGGGTTTTATCTGATGGTTAAATATCTAAAATATTGAGTATGGCATGTTGTTTAATTTTATTTCAGTTAGTATTTTTATTTTCCAAAAGTTTTTGAGGTTGTGAGTTTAGGTTAGTGAGGACCCTAACTATACACTTATAATGATGTCTCTTTTAATGTTACGTAAAACTAACATATAAATTAGCACTAACATAACCCTATCTATGGTGCTTTCATCTTGTTACCCAATGCCTCAAAAACCTATCAATCCACCTTCTAAGTACTTGGATGATGCCATCGGGGCCACTCACTAAAATTTTGATGAGGCCATACAAGCTACCCAACGCCACACTGATACGCAGATGGGGAGTCATGAATACCAAGTAAAACAACTAGAAACACCTTAATGACAACATGAGGCCTTACCGCGGGCATTGGCAACATGACATGACTCTTTGACAATACTCATTTCAAATCTGATGGGCCACAACTATGCAACCAGAGCTCAACAGCAACAAAACTTCCTTCCACTCACTCCCTTGATGCCTCCTGGTTATGAAAATCATGGTAATGGTATTACTTCCATCCCATGCATATACCACCCACCCCCAAAAAAATACCCTCTAATCTCCCACCCCCATTCCACCACAACCACCATTTCCTGCTCCTCCCAGCCATCCTTTGGCAGAAACACACCCCTATGTCTTTCCCCCAAATTTTCATCGCACGCACTTTCCCAAGACCCTTACGTATTTCCTTAATTCTCACAACACATTCACTCACCCTAAATATCCCAAACTAACACCCCACAATTTCTCAGGACTCCTAAACTGGAACTTTCTACTTTCGGTGGAACTGATCTCTTTGAGTGGTTATTTTAAGTTAAGAAATTTTTCAATTATTATTAGATGCCCCTTGAAAACTGCCTATCTATGGTTGCATTTTATATAAAAGGGGATTCCCTTGGCTGGTTCAAATGGATGCTACAAACTAGTAACTCATTGACTAAACTTCTTTCACTCGCTCTTTAGAGCCTTTTTGGCCTTTCCATATATAAAAACCACCAAGACAAACTATTTGAACTCCGCTATAACAATTTAGTTGCTGCTAATCATGCCCAATTTCAAAAATTAGGGAACCACATATTTGGGTTATTCCTCGATGTTATACTCAATCGTTTCATTTCAGGGCTAATACTAGAGATTAGAGGTGAACTGGAGATCCAAATACTTGTCTCCATTTCTCAAGCAATCAGCCTAGTAAAACGCATAAAAGCCAAAATTAAAGACTCTAATATGGCCAAATTCCTCAAATCATATTAGCAACGATCTGCCTCACAAAACTACCCCAACACATGCCAATATAAAAACCTATATACATCAACTCTCAAAACGGATACCCCAAATACAACCTCCATGTCCTTTACACCATCTATCCCATGCCAACTCAAGTTTCCCATTAGGTGCCTCACACCAGCTCAAATGCAAGAGCATAGGGATCAAGGGATCTACTTCAACTAATATGCACCTCACACCATCTCAAATGCAAGAGCATAGGGATCAAGGGATCTACTACAACTAATATGCACCTCACACCAGCTCAAATGCAAGAGCATAGGGACCAAGGGATCTGCTACAACAATGATGAAAAGTTCATAGCAGGGCATAAGTGTTCCTTAAGTCGGTTTTTCCTGTTGTTGATCGAGGACACTTGCACAAGTCGAACAACCTATTGTAAAAGAGGATATATACCAGTTGCTTTTGGCAAAACACACTTTCATCTCTCCCCCAAACTCTAATAGGCTAGGTTTCACCTCAAACCCTCAAGTTTCAGAGGATGATTGAAGGCCTTCGTGTCATGGTTCTTCTGGCGATACATATAGCACTAATAACATCCTCCCACCTTGAAGCGCAACCCACTTACAACTTCCCACTTCAACTATACCAACATTTTCTATTATTATTGTGTTCCAACACGAGCTAAAATCCCCCTTGACGGGTGGGCACGGCCCATTCTCGCTTCAATAAGCGGC
This sequence comes from Oxytropis ochrocephala, assembly GCA_020916435.1. NCBI lineage: Eukaryota > Viridiplantae > Streptophyta > Magnoliopsida > Fabales > Fabaceae > Oxytropis > Oxytropis ochrocephala. The sequence continues at coordinate 73,415,683 of CM037090.1, forward strand.
GTCCCAAATACGCTTCAAAGACGAAGCACAAAGACGCCCCACTCGGACATTCGGGACCGACGGCAAGGATTGCACGCCCGGATCCGGCGGACAAAACCAAGCTACGCCCGTCATAAATAGAGGTGCATGCCTCCAATTCTAGGTACGCTCTCATTCTTGCACATTCTCGCCTTATTCATCTACGACTTAGACATCCGAGTGTTCTGCGGGTACACCCCACGGCACGTGGGGCGAAGACTAACTTTCGGATCGGCGGAGCTCAATCTTCAATGCCGACGATAATCTTCAAGGTCCAAGAAGCAAGATCCTCAAAGCTCCTCGAACAAGGTATATCCGAATTCCAGAACCGAACATTGGCGACCACAGTGGGAGTAAAGTCACTTGCTTCCACCTCGACTTAGATTCTACAAAACGCAATATCAGCCATGGAGCTAGCTGGAGGCTACTCCATCTCGTCTGGCATGTCAAGGCGGGCGGTGAAACGGAAATGGCGAGAGATTGCCTATCTGACTTCCACTCCCAACCGCAGAACATTTCCGCCGAGACAACCACTTTTCTTCTCCGACGAAGACTATATCCTCGGGGAGCCCAGCGAACATATCCCTCTGATCATCTCGGCAACCATATCCGGTGTCGAAGTAGGGCGGGTCCTCGTCGACCAGGGAGCTCCGCTGATCTCATGTTTCAAGATCTTCTCCCCGCTTTTGGTTTGTCCCCTGGCAGTCTAAACCCCTACTCCGGGCAAAGCCTCACGGTCTTTGGAGAGAAGATCGCACGACCCCAGGGTTATTTCGAAACTTTCGTCACCTAGAGAAGATCACTGCATCATCGGAAGACTGACCTTGGCGAAACTCGGGGCCATCGTGTAACGCCCCAAAATAATTTAAGTACTCATTTAATTAAATTACTTAGGTGTTACGTTGGTTCGCCATATTTAAATAAATTAAATAGAAGAGTAAATAAATTAGGTGTTATGTTGATGGGTTATAATAAAATAAATACATGGTGTTTTAATTAAGGGGTGGTGAGTGGTAAATGAAGGAGTGGTGGTTTAATTAAAAAGGGAGTAGTGTTAGTAATTAACTAAGTAGTAAAGAGAGCCCAATACACTAGAACCCATAATATTTAAGCTCTAGGGTTAGTGTCTTAGACACAATTGAGAAAGAAAGAAAGAAAACGCAAGAGGAGGAGGGAAAGAAGAGAGGCGCGACGGCAAGGAGAGAAGAGAAGGGAAGGAAATCGCGATTTTAAGGGAGAAGGAAGAGAATAGTTCTTTGAGTTTTTGGTTGGTGACTCTTAGAAGGTGTTTAATCTCCATCAAGTTCTTAAGGTAAGGGTGGGTTTATAGCATAAAGGGGTGTATAATGGGTTTCATAGGGGAGATTAGGATATATGATGCATATGAGATATTTGATTGAAAGATTTGAATGAAATATGGTTATGAATATATTGTTAAATTTGTCTTAGATGTTGTTTGCGTATGATTGAGTTGATGGTGAATTATTGTTCACCAAGTGTTTGATGAATTGCGTGAGCGAAGTTGGATAAGCATGCTAGATGTTCGTTGAAAAGGCATGAATGATAGAATTTGATGTTTGATGATTGGTGACTCTTAGAAGGTGTTTAATCTCCATCAAGTTCTTAAGGTAAGGGTGGGTTTATAGCATAAAGGGGTGTATAATGGGTTTTGTTCCCAGCCGACCGCCCAGGAAGGCTTGGCCACACGTCGCTTCCTAACTGACATCGACTGACTCCCAGAAGGCAAGACAAGACAGTTGGAGGCTTCGGCCGCGTCAAGAGCTGAGGGACTCATCGGCCACCTGCAGTGAGGACTCCCCCTCCGTCTCTGGCCCGACCTCTTCTCCTCGCTCAGCTATAGAGTAGTCATAAGCATAATATATATAGAATGTCCTATAATCACGGCCCGATATATGTAATAGCCATAATGAGCATTTATTACTCGCAATTACCCTTGTACTATATATACATCGCCGTGAGGCTAATGAAGGATCAGAATTTGACTCTCCATTCTTTCTGATCTTACTCTCTATTATTCATGTGTTCTTGCTAATTCCTCCCTCAAGGAAATAGATAGGAACATTGGCGCCCACCGTGGGGCCACGGTAAAACTCTTCCTTGGCCACACACCCTCCAAAAAACCATGGAGATCCAACCAATTTTCAGGATCTCATAATGAGTTTCTAATTCTTTGATAAAACTGATATGATATATGCTTCTTCGCGAAAACCCAAATCTCATCATTTTCATCAGCTGTGCGTCCAATTATAAGCCGGACATAACCGATGACTCTTCCCGTCCGTTTGAATGAGCCGAGGGGTTTCTGACAGATAGATCCAACACATGGGATAAAAACACGGCAACATACATGGAACTTGAGGTTAAAAGTATCTCATTATTTTTCCTCCTTACATTATTATTTAAAAAGTTGATGATTAACGTGATTTGATCTGTATAGCTCAATATTGTTCCTTTATATCATGCGCATATGAATTTGTTAACCATATTTTGGATTTGCCATACTTATGGATACTACCTTCTACTAACAAACTACTTTTGAGTGTGTTTACACATTTCAAAATGTGAGTCATGCAAAATAGAGGAAATAAGTTTGATCGGCTGCAACTAGCAGAACACAATAACGTCGCCAGAAATGTTATGAGGAGCATGGAATGGATATTCGGTTAAGTCAAACTTATTTGCGGCTTGTGCATCAACTTGGAACAAGCTAGTCATTTGAGGCATATTCTTTTTGAATCCTCACATCCAGGTCATATTTTTCTATGAACAATATTGTGCCTAATTGAATAATTTATTTAATCATGACTATTCCCATTTAGGTTGCGGTTATTTTATTGACCAGTCAAATGCATATTTGGTTAATGCATATAAATGCTATTTAGCGCATATACTGAAAGTTTAGAGATAGTCACAGACACGTTATGGTTTATTTGGTCTTACAATATTCAGAATTCCTTTAAAGGACCTTTTACTATGAGTTAATGCTGATATTATGATAATTAATTTCTGAGGTTTATGCGCATTTATGTGTGATGAATTTCTTGAATAATATCGTAACAGTAATAATAGATTAATATGTTTGTATTGGAATTTGAACAAATATGTTAAGCATGCAATATTTGGCCGAAGCTCATATATGCCCTTATCGCACATGACTTTTCTTAAATCTATCTTTGGTCATTCTACTAATACGGTGATTTAGGATTAACTTTCAAAACATTTGAGCCTACCTAAATGCCTAGATTGATTGGAGTAGTAATTTATTTATAGATGTTGTTTAATGTAAATGTTATTGTTGATTCGGCACCGTACGTTTGCGAGATTAATGTCGAAAATCATTGCATATTTTAAGGGTGGTTAATAAATATTTTTGAAAACTAGTCACAGACATTCTTTAAGCATTTGTTTGATCTTGGCAAATAACCGGAGACGAGCATTCGCCATTTGTTTATCGTAAGCAATTAACACTCGGCATAAGTGTTGGTATGCAAACGTTTGTAAGTAAACATTATCACTTCTTGCTTTTATAACAATATGGCAGTTACGTACTTAATTTGGTCTTTTGAAATTTGATTGCAAATTAATTCTTTAGTTATTTGAGCTAAATAGATATAAAACCGTTATAACTTTTTAATTTGATGACAATAATTTGTATTGAAATATTTTGTTGATTAGAAATTATGATTCTAATAAATTTCTTATTGTTGATTTTCTTGGCAATACCGTTATGTTTTGAAATTGTTTTGTAAGCAATAAAAACAATGATGTAACGTCAATTGGAGCTTTTATGTTTATTTTGATGACTTATTATATGGATTACCGTTGTTTGAATGCTTAGAGTTGGCCTAAAAAAAGAAAAATTAAGAATAGCCGATGAACCAAATCCTTGGCCTTAAAATCAATTAGATGGTCTGCATATGATATATGTGAATATTCTGCTCATTGTTAACTACTCTTTTGAACAAAGGCTAAAAGGTACTTTTAGTCCCTGCAAATGTCAAGAAAATCCAGTTTAGTCTCTGCAATTCCAAAAATTTTAAAATAGTCCCTGCAATTAGTAAACGTTACTCCTTTAATCCCTGCTGTTACTTTACTCTTAAAAAAGGAGGGACTAAACTGGATTTTCTTGACATTTGCAGGGACTAAAAGTACCTTTTAAATGGAATTGCAGGGACTAAAGTAGTAATGCAATGGGGACTAAAGTAATGCGTTTACTAATTGCAGGGACTATTTTAAAAATTTTGGAATTGCAGGGACTAAACTGGATTTTCTTGACATTTGCAGGGACTAAAAGTACCTTTTAGCCTTGAACAAATTTACATTTGGAATTTTGTGAGCACTGCTAAATTTTCAGATAACACCCAGAAGAAAATTGACCGACCGAGAACTAATGGGTCTAAGAGGAATGCAAAATGCTTTCTCCTTGCAGCCAATGAAAAAAAATATACCATTCAAGACCGGGGGAGCAAAAGGCGGCCTAACAAAAATGGAGAAGTTAAATTGGCCAGGAAAAAAATGAAGCTACAATCAGCCAACTGAAGAGTGGACACCTCTTTCGCTGAACAATGAGAGTCAAACTAGAGTTACTAACATTATATATCAGGTTTAAGTCCCAAAGGTAAAGAAAACCGACCAAAGAGGATAAGGAAGATCTGATCGAAAGGAAGCGAGTGATCAAAAATCTGATCAAGGACGACCATTAAATGTTTGAAGGAAGTCAAATAGAGTCACTAAAATATGGGTCGACATACAAGAAAGAATGAACCGTGCACCAACTTCTATTTTAAATCTCCTTATTATTTTTATTTGATCATAACTTTTACCACATTTTGATGATCCAATATTTTGTCGAAGTTACTAATATTTTATCTTGAGTAAAATCTTCAGGGACCTTTAGAGACAGACCGATCGATAAATGAGTCGGTTGACAAGCCAACCAAAAAGATAAATAAGGCGACTAAAGCGTTGGTTGGAACAAACAACATATGCAAGTCTTGCCGGCTATAAATACTCGCAGACATTCATCAGACATCAAAGGATGGTCAAACGAACTAGAGAACCATACGATCAACAATTACGTGACAAAATTGGACAAATCAGTAATGCAATGGACCAACTAGCCCTCCCTATTCGGCGACAAGCTCACGACATCAAACACAATGCCTCGTCAACTTAATGGATATGTGACAAATACCACTCAAAAAGACAACTCGGTCTATCAAAAGTCCAGGAGCCGAATCTGCTGAAGTTTCGGATCTCGAGCAAGACCGACCAATCAAAAGTCGGTAAAATGGAGAAGTGCGTCGACCGACCAAAAATCAAGGCAAGGCCGAGCGAGTCACGGCGAACTGTTGCCCTCTGCTGAACAGAAACCAACATCCATACCCAAGGCAGCCTAGTCACCGATGGCCAAACCGCGCTCATTAACCGAGCGGCATCGATCGCCGAAGCCTCTGCGTCGAGCTCCCATGCCTAAATGAGGTTGCCAAACGCCGCTGCTGAGCTTCTGTCCAAGTAATTAAATCATCAAATTCAAGGGTGTTAAGGTTTAAAAGTATCCCTTTCTCTTCACTTGTTCTACTATGTGCAAATCATAAAAACTAGTTATTTTGATCACTTGATTGTGAAAGCTTTTGTTGCGTTGGATACGAGTGAACAAAATTTTTAGCTGTGTTATAAGCACTTGTTATGCCTTGACCTTGCATGCCACACCCTTAGCTCTTCATGCAGCTAACCAAAACTAGGTGTTCTGATATAAAATCATTTGAGGAATGGATAAATGAATACATGTGTGATATGTTGCATCATTTCACTTGTTCAAAAGAACTGTTTTACAAATAACAAGGCACCATATTGCATCTGAACTTTTGGATTGGAATAGCCATATTTCCTAAACTGCATAAAGATTGCACATATCTGCTTAATAATATAACACTCATATCAATTTTAAAAAGGAGACATGTAGCTGAGTCCGATCTCTTACATGTCTCATGCTTAGGAGTACTAGCACATGCATGAATTAAAAAGCTACTGATGTGCGTAATATACTTTGTTGAATGCCTGAACATCGGTTA